>JADDOH010006735.1:0-15547 GCA_016648135.1 Agrypnia vestita | reverse complement strand
CTCTGTTGAATTTGAATCAGGAGCTTTGGCAAACAATTTTGTATCAAGTTTTAGCAACTCACAAAATAATAAATTCAAAGCTTACGTTCCATCCTTTAATGTTACCCGCCTGGGTCTCGTACGTGGCATACCCGTTGATCTTTCAGAGGAAGAAATAATTTCGTATATCTCTACTTCACAAAACATTGGTAAAGTTGTAAAGGCTAGACGCCTAAACTATAAAGATACTTCCTCTGGTACCGTCACATGGAAACCATCACAAACAGTGGCCCTCACTTTTGAAGGCCAAACCCTTCCTTCTCATGTATATCTCTTGTACAATTCTCTGCCGGTAGAACTGTACACTTTCCCAACCATTCAGTGTTATAATTGTCTCCGCTATGGACACTCTAAGGTGACATGTAGATCCTCTCCTCGATGCTTCAAGTGCGGTGAAAATCATCTTACCAATCAATGCCCAAATCCTCCCGATGTCCCCACCTGCGTGAACTGTTCAGGTAATCATACGGCGACTAGTTTTTCATGTCCAGAATTAACCAGACAAAAAAACATAAAACAATATATGGCCGCCAATAATGCATCATATTTTCAAGCATCCAAAATTTTCTCGATTTCCAAAAAATCATTTGCCAATGTCTCATCTCAACCTCCCGTTACTCAAACTCCCCAGAGTTGCCTCTTTACACCTAATCTTCCTGCTACCTCTTTCCGTAAAACCGTATACCATAATCCTAAATCAAAAGTTCCTAGCTCTCCGGGATATGACAGACAAGGACATAATGATCAACTGTTCTCTTATAGTTCTAACCCATCCAATGTCATTACTTCTAATATTAGCCAACCAACAAAAACTCCTACTCTTCCACCATCTACTCCCCTATCAAATGCCATTAGCAATGAAAATTCTTCTTTTATTCAGACTTTACTTATGATACTCATTAATTTAATTTCTAATAGCAATTCTTTACCGTCCAACGCTGCTTCTATAATTTCATCTCTTAACTCCCTTCATAATGGCCTCCGATGTTCAAATCCTTCAGTGGAACAGCCGTAGTGCTGTTTGTAATAAACATGAAATAGTTTCTCTACTAAAAACTTACAATATAGATATAGCAGCAATATCAGAGACCTGGTTTAAGCAGAACTATCTGTTTAAGATCCCAGGATTCTCCTGTCTCAGGGATGACCGTCCAGATGGCAAGGGCGGAGTAGCCCTACTTATAAAAAATTCCTTTTCCTTTTCTCAAATCCCTCTTCCGTCCTTTCCCTCATTCCAAATAGTAGGTGCTAAAGTCAATGATGTGGGATATGTTTCAGTATACTGCCCCCCCAATGGCACATTCGACATTGATGCTTGGAACTCAGTTATCTCTCTTCTTCCTTCTTCTTTTTTTATTCTTGGAGATCTCAATGCTCACTCTCAGTCATGGGGCAGTGCGTTTTGTGATCGATCTGGAACTAATATTATTTCATTCATTGACGATAATAACCTAATTATCCTCAATGATGGCTCTCCCACTAGGTTCAGTCCCCCGTCTCAACGAGCCAGTGCGGTGGATCTGTCTATCTGTTCCAATTCCTTAGCAGCGTCAACCAGTTGGTCAATACTAGGAGATCCACACTCTAGTGACCATTTCCCTATAATCCTCTCATTTGTCTCAAAATCACCCAAATCTCCTGTAAAAAGAGTTCCTAAATTTAATTTTAAAAAAGCAAATTGGAACCACTTCCGCGAACTCCTTGAATCCTCTACCGCTCCCCTCCCTTTGCATATTACCTCTGAGGAAATTCAATCAACATTTTCTCAATTAATTTCAATTATCCAACATGCAGCAGACAAAAGCATCCCAAAATCAAACCCTAACCCAAAATTCCCCGCCTCTCCCCCCTGGTGGGATGAAGAATGTACCCAGGCCGTAAGAAGGCGTAAAACTGCTATGTCTACCTACAAAAAAGATATGAGTATGGCTAATTACTTAGTTGTCAAAAAAACTCAGGCTCAAACCAAAAAATTTTTAAGAAAGAAAAAAAGAAAGGGTTGGCAACAGTTTTGTACTTCTATATCCCCCACTACTCCTATTTCTACTGTATGGACAATGATCCGTAAGTATCGCTCATCTTTTATTCCTTCCGTTAAACGGTCTTCCAACAATCTATGGCTAGGAGTGTTTGCTGACAATCTGGCACCTCCACATGTGCCTCATATCAGTGAATCTCCATCTTTAACTCATTTTTCAAGTCCCACGTCTTGGTTGGATGCTCCTTTTGCTATTCAAGAATTAACCTATCCTCTTCAAAACCTTAAAAATTCCTCGCCCGGGCTGGATAAAATATCCTATATCATGATTCAACATTTTCCCACCTCCACTTTAAATTATTACTTATTTGTCATTAATAAAATATTTGAAACTGGACAAATTCCTGAGGAATGGAAAGCCCAATTGGTTCTCCCAATCCTAAAACCAAATAAAGACCCAGATTTTGGATGCTCTTACCGCCCAATAGCCCTATCTTCTTGCATGCTGAAGGTGGTTGAACATATGATTAAAAACCGTATTGATTGGTATGCAGAACATAATGAACTCCTTTCGTCCTCTCAATTTGGTTTTCGCAAAAAGAAATCTGTTTTTGACAACCTGAGTATTCTTACCTCAGATATTAGAATATCTCTTTCTCTCGGTAAGTGTACTGCAGCAGCCTTTATTGACATTCGTGGTGCGTATGACAATGTGAGCCCTATCTTATTAAAATATAAGCTTATAAAACTGGGTCTTCCATTAAAATTAGTACAACTAGTCTTTAATATTTTATGTGAAAGGACGATCTTAATAGATGGTCCGTCTCATAAATTAATCAGAAATCTTTGGAAGGGACTCCCGCAAGGTTCGGTCCTCAGCCCCCTTCTGTATAGTTTATTTACTGCTGACCTTGAAGAGTCCATTCGAGAGATATGCTCCATACTCCAATACGCGGATGACATAGCAATTTACTGCTCTGATAAGGATATACATGTTGCTTTAAAGAAGCTTGCTAGAGCTCTCTCGGGGCTCAACTCCTGGCTTATCTCCAATGGACTCGAAATGGCCCCCTCAAAAAGTCAGGCCATAGTTTTCTCAAGAAAACATCGTATTTCCCAGACGTGTGTCACATTTGATGGCTTCAGTATCCCACTCGCCAATGAAATAAAATTTTTAGGCATTATCTTCAATAGAAAATTAAATTGGGCCTCCCAAGTAAACTCCATGGTCTCTAAGTGCGAAACGAAATTGAACCTCCTCCGTGCGACATCAGGTGTATGGTGGGGATCTCATCCTTTAACTCTGAAACTCATGTATAATGCCTTTATCCGGAACCATATAGATTATGCTAGTTTTTTGCTTGATCCTCTTCCGAAATATTTAGGAATAAAACTAGACAAAATTCAGTCAAAATGCTTGAGGTTGATTATTGGAGCCATGAGATCATCTCCGATTAATGCATTGCAGGTGGAAACATTGGAGCCCCCTCTCGCAATCAGAAGGCAATATTTAGCTGACAATTTTACTATAAAGTGTTTCAGGGTCCCCAACCACCCTATTCTTGCTATTTCTCAATCCCTCCTTGATCTCACAAAGTCAAGTGCATATTGGAAAGGCAAAACTCCTCCTCTTTTGACTCGGAGCTTCTCCAGATTGGGGAGTTTCATCCCTCGAGTTCAATCAAACCCTGTTCTCCCTATCTACAAATTTCCTTTTTCTAATCACATTTTTTCCCCTAAAGTCATTTCCTTGGGAATTGACAAATTCACTCCTAACCCTAAGAGAATATTTTCTGAAATAATAAATAAAGAATGGTATGGCTGGACTCAAATTTTCACTGACGGATCCAAACTCCAGGCAACCGGCTGTACGGGTGCTGCGTTTTATTGTCCAAATGATGGTATCCAAGGTATATTTCAACTCCCTAAAGAGACATCCATTTTTACTGCTGAGTGCTTGGCAATCCGAGAAGCGCTAAAATCATGTAAACCAAAACAATCAAAGAAGTGCCTTATTCTTTCAGATTCCTTAAGTTCTCTGCTCAAAATTAAATCCAGCCCCTTTCGGCACCCTGATGATCAGATCTGCATGGAAATTCGGAGTATAATTCACGACCTTTCCTTGGATAAATTTGAAATTGTTTTGGCTTGGATTCCGAGTCATGTAGGCATCCCTGGTAATGAAATGGTAGACTCGCTGGCTAAAAATGCAATCTCACAGGGGGATGCCACATTTTCCACTATTCCAGTGAGCGATCTTTTCAATATTACAAGAAACGATGCCGCACTTCAGTGGCAGTCTCATTGGGACCTCACTAAAATGTCAAAAGGTCGACACTACGCCGCTATTCAGCCACTTATCCCATCTCGAACCTGGTTTCACAGGATCAGATTGAGCAAGAGGGAGACTTCAATGGTTTGCCGAATGCGTCTGGGTCATTGCTCTATCCGCTTACACCTTGCAAAAATTCATGTTCTTAACTCCTCAATCTGTGAGTGTGGACAAGAGGAGGAGGATTTGAACCACTTGTTTTTCAATTGCATTTTAAATGTCGGTACTCAGTCCCTACTCCAGGATCTTGCAGATCTTAATGTCCCTTTCCCTACAAATATCCAGCTCTTGCTTACAGACTGCCGACGGGAAGTATTGAAAGTGTTACTACGATTTTTAGAGAGTAATTGCATTGAGCTGTAATGTTTATGTCGATGACCTATTGACTAGTTTTTGGCAATAACATCCTTTTACTGGGTGACAAGCCATTAAATTTAAAAAAAAAAAAAAAAAATCTTAATCACTTGCTTTTGGTTGCACATATGACTAGTGCACCCGCTGTCAATACACCAAATAGGATTAATTTGCTCACCCAACATCACCTCTTCGGTGGTGCTTAATAACATTGTTGTCTTCCGCTCATTATTGCTGTTGCGTTCTAACTGTTGTGCACTCTGTTTATTTATTGCCATTGATATTTTTGACCTTACACTCTTTTGCTAAATGCCCACGACGACCACACCGGTAACACTCAATGTAATTCTTATTATCGCGGTGGTCATGATTCTTCTTCTGAAAGGCATTTTTATTGAAACGTTTGACAAACATAGCTCCTTGGTCAACAATTTTAGATTGACGACCCTCAAAAACTTCAATAATTTTGATCTTCAGCGTTTCCGTTGATGGCAAATCATCACGAGATTCGATTGCCGTTCTGAACATGTCGAAAGAATCCGGCAAACTATACAGCAATAATATGGCTAAAAGTTCATCAATAACGATCAATCCGATTTCTTTAAGTTTTTTGACAACATCAAAGAAATCCGCTATGTGTTTACGTAGGTCACTTTCTTCCTGCATACGAGTCAAAACCAATTTTTTCAACAAAGAGGCCTTCCTTGCGGGTCCACTCGACTGATACATGGACTTTAGCTTGTCCCATATAGCTTTAGAAGTTTCTAAGCCATCCAATGCAGCTAACTCACTCGGACTGACCGCCAATAATATATCCGATTCGGCCTTTCCGTCCATTTTAATCCATTCTGCATACTTAGGGTCCATTGATGACGGTTTAGGTAATGATCCCGATACGTACTCCCACAAATAATTTTTCTTTAGAATAGCACGCATATGTATCTTCCAGGTGTCATAGTTATTTGCAGTTAATTGATCAATTTTAATAGATGCAGCCATTTCGAAGTTTCTTCAACTCCAAAACAATGAACGTATTCGCATTCCAACGATGTAAACAATACGAAACGTAACTTCCAAGTCCGCATCACCTTAACGTGCTCACTTATGTTACGGCGCGTTTATAACATTTTTTTACGCAAAACTGTTCTCGCTTATAACACTGCAAATCCCACTAATTGTTCACGAAATTGTTTATATTTCACTCACTGGGCCCATAACCTGAAGGGTTATGAATAACAACAGTCCTTTAAAGCAATGAATTTATTTATATTAATCAAATATATCGGGAGACAATGTTATTGCTCAGAGCTCGAGCCGCGACACACTATACACGTATAGAAGTATACACACAATTTGATATAGATGGAGCTCACGTCGCTTCGTATTATCTTAACAGTTTTAATGCTCTGTTTACACACACAAAGAGAAGTTAAAATTGTCTTACTTTTTTAAGTTAGAAAAATTACACCAATGGCAGATGTCATTTTGTTGGTGCAAATTATCATTACCAAATCAAAGACAAAGACCAGACAAAGTTTTGAGTACTGCAAATTACCCAATTTCTTTTGATTTCCAGGTAACATGTGCGCTATCGGCAGCATGGACCCAGTGATACAGGTCTGGGATCTGGATATTTTGGACTGTCTGGAGCCAGCCTTCAAACTTGGAAAAAAGAAAAACAAAAAAAAAGGAATTAAAAGTGTCGGTCATAAGGACGCTGTTTTAGATCTTGCGTGGAATCAGAATTTCGAGTAGGTGCAATCATTAATTTACTCTGTCCATGCCAAATCCAATCCACAGACATCCCAAAAGCTCATTTTGATATTGCTGTTTTTACAAACATTATCTTTTCATAAACTATTGCTGGTGTTTCTTTAATCAGAGACTGTCTGTAGAGCCTTTTGTTTTGTACAGATGTACATAATTAGCAGTACAGGGCTGTGTTGTTGCTGTTAAAAATTGTAGTTACAGTACAGAGTTACAAAGTTTCCATTTATTTCTAGATAATAATATCTAGAAATAAATGGAATCTCATAAGAGAACTTATTGTTTGTATACTTACTAATACAGTAGAACCTCGTTAATTCGAAATTCAGAAAAAAAATTGCGATGTGATTCTGAAATTTCCCAAAAAACGTAAAACATGAAAAAAGTCATTTATGTTGTGAAAAACGTATGAATTTTTGCATATTTCTAGAAATCATTTCGAAGACGCAATATTTATTATTCTAATATACAGATCGCGACATTTCTATTACTAAAGTACCCACTATTGGCATATTTGTTGTTCTCATTTGCAAAAACAATCAAAATATTTTATCAATTTGGTCAAATTTAAAAAAAAAATCGAATTATGTGAACTAAATTGTATTGATTTATGGTGCAAGAGGCTAAAAATGATTTCAAATTACGAAGTAGGGGGGTTTTTATATTATCAGAGTTAATGTACTATGAAATTAACATTTTGGACTTGTGGATTTGAAACATTTTTAATTATGGCGAATTTCAAATTATCGGGGTTCAAATTAACAGGGGTTTACAGTTCTTACATAATTACATTCTTATTTTCAGTCACATTTTAGCCAGTGGTTCAGTGGACCAAACTGTTTTACTGTGGGACATTGATCAGGGAGAACCACATACAAAGCTGTCTGTATTTGAAGATAAGGTATGTATTTTCATTACTACAACAAATTTAAAAAATACTACAACAACGTTCATACCAGTGATGATGAACCTGCGTACTTCTCAGACGTTGAGTTGTCTTTGATAACATGACACAACACTGACAATGGCCAATGAAATTCGGCAGCAAGTCAGCTGTGATGAAAACTGAATCAGGGCAGAATAACCCTAAATACGCTAAATGTTATCCGATGGTCATGAAGAATAAACCATTCCTCAATAATCTGTTTCTTTGAAACGCTGCTATATCCGCTATTGTTTATGTACAATGTGTACAACATTTACATGTTTTAAAAATTGTTTTAAGGCTGCTTCATTTTTCAGGTACAAAGCATTGAATGGCATCCACTAGAATCACAAAGCTTGTTATCTGGATGTTGCGATGGAAAGGTTCGTGTGTCAGATTGTCGGACCACCGATGCGCACAAGGGGTGGAGTGTCGGCACGGAGGTGGAGAAGGTCTGCTGGGATAAGTTAAAGCCATTCTGCTTTGCTGTAAGTCATCTGCTTAATATTTTTACGTTAATTTCACAAAATATAGGCGCATCATTTTCAAATTAAAATATTTAGATTTTTATATGTTTTATTATTTTTTTCATTAACAAAGCAAACCCCCGTGGAACATGTCTGCTTCTTACCGCAGCATCCGGGAGACTGTATGAAGATTTAGGCATAATTTCGTATTTGGAAACTTTTTAAAAATAGTAATTAACATATTTTTATTAAAATAAATACACTTTTACATAGTGGTTGAAGCCTCCAAGCATATGAATATATATATTATTTAAATGAATATAATATATTATTTAAAATTGTATGTTTATACAAATACAAAATGTTTTAAAAAGGTCTTGCTAATTTAAAAATCTATAACTTTATTAATATTTAACAATTCATAATTATTTCATTGCTGTTATCTCAGTGTACCTCTATAATGTTGGCTTTGCACTCATATGAAAAAATATTGTGTACATATAAATATTCCGTAACTATGGGTGATTTCTAACACACTGAAAACAAATTTTTTGGCCGCGGCCTTTCAGTTAATGCTTTTATTTTATTAATTACTAGCTGTGTTCGCACGGCTTCGCACGTGTAGATTTTTAGTACATTGTTTGGATTGTCATAGAACTTTCGCGAACCTTCTAGTACATTCTCCTTCCAGAACTTTCAAGAAATTTATCGAATGTACAGGAACCTTCTGGACACATTCCGCCACTCAGTTTAGAACCTTATAGAACTTTCGGGAATTTTCTAGAACTTTTTAGAGCAGGTTTTTCCGGAACTTTCTAGACTCACCGACACAGTCGGCGCGCCTATTTTGAAACAATCTGAAGCATTTGCGGTCTTCCCATAACAAAACAATGCGCTAGAAAGCACATTTTCGTCAGCCACCCCCACCAAACTCGCATATTTTCGATGTGATAACAAGGGCTATCCACCACCATAACCACCGGTAGATGTTTGTGGCTGGTTGTGGAGAAAACTTGGCGGGTAGGGAAACACGGGTTTCTTTATATATATATTGATGATTGTAAATAATATTCAGTTTATTACTTTTATATTAGAACAAAGGCTGTTTTTTATCTAAGTTATTTTTCAAAAAAAGTGCTGTCAAAAAATGTAATCATATACATTCTGATATAGGGGACCTAAAAAATCATTTTTAAGAAATTAAAAATAAAAACCCACATTTTGGTAAAAAAATGCGAAATGTTTGAATTCGGATTGATGCTGCCTCAATAATATATCTTGTATCATGGATTGTTTTTTGTGAATAAAGAATTATTTGTTCACACATTTAAATTAATTTTAAATTATTATGCATGTGTACTACATACACTTATGTATATCCCTGCACACATAGATATTTTACCAAGCAGTGTATTAAATATGTATATATTTTGTATTTTTAATTAGTTGATTAATCCTTGAAAAAAATTTTAGGCTAGTACAATTGATGGTAATGTTAGCTACTTTGATTGCCGACAAGAAGAAGCTCTGTGGACAATACATGCTCATGAAGGAGAAGTCACAGGTAATAATAATAATAATAATAATAATGATGTATTGTATTTCATTGTTTTCCATTCTTTATATTTGTTTACTCTGGTAACTAACTGCTATTTCAGAAGTCAAGTTGGAAAATCATTAGTAATTTGGACATTTTATAATTTTTCAGGTCTTTCCCTTAGTTCTCAATGTCCTGGACTGATGGTAACATTATCGAGTGAAGGCAATATGAAGACGTGGGACATTTTGCAGTAAGTTATTGAAATAAAGTTGAACTCTCAGTTAAAATTACTATGCAGTAGAACCTCGTTAATTTGAAATTCAAGGGACCCAAAGAAACATTTCGAATTTGGAGTAATATTGAGAAATATGGAAAAATTAGCAACGACGGTCTCTGCAGAACAGGGCCAGACAATCCCTAAATGCGGGCCCGCCGTGCAGAGCAAAAAAGAGATGGAAGCTGCAGGGCTTACGAACCTGTTGGCTGGTTTAAGGATCCTTTATGCCGTAACTACGTTTACCACTTCTTCCATCCCCTCCCTCCTCCCTTAGAGTGACATTTTTTTAATGTATTTCCTGTATGCTTCAGGTGTCATGAGCCCTCAGAGTATTCCGTTCTTTGGACCTGTGCAGCCAGATATGGTATGATTCGACAACTGCAGCCTTTGTCATTCTTTCCAAGAATCCATTTAGTCCCAGATCCTTGAGAAAGTTGCAAACCGACTAGGCTGGCAGTCCGTTCGCTCCCACCTCCTCTGCATATAGTTTTGTCGTATACATATCTGTTTTTGGAGAATTCATCCAATATACCCTTGTATTTATTCATTTTAAATGTTTGATCTTTTGAGATGTTTATCTCCCAGAGCATGAAAAACATACATATTTTTGCATATTTTAATAAATCATTGCGAAAACAATATTTATTATGCTATTGCAAAAGTGCGCCATTTCTATTATCAAAGTATCCGATATTGATATATTTGCTGTTCTCACTTGTGAAAAAATCAAATAATTATTTTCCAATTTATCTTTGGATGACAGTAATCGAAAATGTTTAGAGTTATCTTTGAATTTATGGAAGGCTTCCTCAATTTTCAATCCATTTTAATTTTCAATTTCGTCTTTTTCCAGACTCAGACCAACATGAACACAGTTTTAAGAAATACAATTGTTATCTATAAATATATGAAATAACATCTTTCAAAGAAAATTAAAAATTTCAATAACACAAACACAGTTATTAGAAAGACGAATTTAAAAAATGAAATACAATTTTAAATACATCTAAGTATGACTAATTAGCCTATATTAACTGTGCTCATCAAATTTCAATTATGTACCTAAAATGTCAATACATTTTGATCCTTGCACTAAACATCAATATATTTGGTGCAAGGATCTAAAAATTATTTAGAATTACGATTTACCGGGGTTAATCAACAGAAATTAATATTTTTGGTCTGGTTTGATTTAAAATTTTGAATTATGACAAATTTCCAATTATCAAGGTTCAAATAACGAGGTTTTACTGTTGAAACACAATACTGTTTCTAATAGGCATTTTAGTTAAATGTTTTAAATATACATTTCATTTTAAGTAATTCAAATATTATGTTCTGAGGTCTTCAAAAGTGTTCCATCCAGCCAACAAGTGTTTATTTACATATGTAAAAAAAATATTTAATTGAAATCATTTTTACAGAGCTCAACCTCAATTAGTGTCGGAAAAAGCTTTAGCTATTGGATCAGCACAATGTCTGTCAGTGTGTCCAGAAAATCCATTTGTGTATGCTGCTGGAGGTGACTTTAAGGCCAAGAACTTTGGGGTGTGGGACATCACTGCTATGGATGTCGGTGAGTGAATTTTTTCTGATGCCACAATTCTAAAAATATAGATCTGTATTAATGTCATCTCATATATAGTAATGTAATAAACGCACCGCGTATCTTAATTACCTTTTCACAACAATCTACCGTATAAAGGTATTTTATTTTTATTTCAGTTAAGGAGAGATTTGGAGACAGACAGCTATTGACTATGGCCGTAGACACGTAAAGGGAAAGTGAAATTAATTGAAAACAAAATGTAAATTTAATAATCTCCAAATAAACAATCACATTTCAAAACTTTTTTCATTACATAATTGTTTTAGAGTGAAATTTGGTTCTCCTTTTTCTTGGTTTGAACCTGACTTTTGGCTTTAAATTTGGACTATTACCTCTGTTCGTAGAGAGTTGTTCTGAGTTTGGTATCCATTAACCAAAGTGAGATACTTCTGCTTCAATGCAAGCAAGCAATCTGGTACAAGACAATATGAAAAATTCTAATAATCATTTTCCTATGATTAAATTCTAAAAAAATGTGTTACTCATTTCCTTTTCGAAATCAAAAGATTTTGGAAGGTGCCGAGTATTAATCCTAGCACTTTGGCATGCTAAGCGACCACTTCTGCTGCTTTGGTCCTGATAGACTAGTGTCAGAGTTGTCTTATAAGTACATACCTTTTCTGTTTTTTTTTTGTGTTACAGTAAAACCCCGTTAAGTAATTCATGCCCCGATAATTTGAAATACGACATAATTCAAAAATTTTCAGACCCACAAGTCCCAAAATGTTAATTTCATAGTAGATCAACCCCGACAATTTGAAAACCCTGGTAATTCGCAATTCGAAATAATTTTTATCATCTTGCACCATAAATCAATACATTTTAACTAACATAATTTGAATTTTTTTTTAAATTTGACAAAATTGAAAAAATATTTTGATTTTTTTCACAAGTGAGATCAACAAATATGTCAATATCGGGTACTTTAGTAATAGAAATGTCGCGATCTTTGTATTAGCATAAATGATTTCTTGAAATATGCAAAAATGCCGACACTTTTCGAATTTCGCAATCGCATCGATATTTTTTTCTTTCCTTGAATTCCGCATTATTTAAAATGTTTTTTTTTGGAAATACATATTTAAATGTAACAAAAAATAATACCGATAATATTTATCACTGAATTTATTGATGGACAAAAAATGTAAATGTGGCATGTTATTTTTTAACATCATTTAAAGACACAAAGTTTATTAAGTTACTGTTGCTGTAAAAATCTCATTAAGTCAATTGAAACAAACACTGTACAATAATAAATTTGTATCAAATTGTATTAATTGAGACATTTATAATAAGATTCATCATCATACGCACATCTAATACAATTTATTATTTGGGTACAATATAAACATCAAAAAAGTTAATGCTTCATTTAAATTCACATTAATAATAGTACATTTAAATACATAAAGAATCTATTGATAATACCTTATGAAATTTTTGATCTCACTCTGTTTTCTACACTTTAATGTTAATCTTCAAAAGTAAGGTAAATACTATCAGTTCAGCCAGGTTAGTTTTCCAACAATTTTCAATTTTTTTTTTCAAACTCCACAAGCAAATAAAATAATCGCAGAAACCCAACAAATAAATTCACTAACAGATTGTAAGTAAAGATGATATTCACTACTAGTATTGGTAGTCGACACTCCTCCACAAGCATTTGTTAACCTGACAATTATTCTGGGATGCTGGTGATGGCATCGTGGAAGGCCTTGGCAGTATACTGAACATTGCGAGTATTAATTCCGGACATGCTGATCCTTCCTGTTCTCAGGAGGTAGATGTGATGCTTGTTGATCAGATGCTGCACCTGCCGCTCAGTGAGCCCCGTGAAGGAGAACATGCCAATCTGGTTGACGATGTGCTCCCACGTACCGGGTGTTTTTAAACTGAAAGAGGGAAGCAACAGTCAAAATTTGAATGTCTCGATATTACAGAATTTTATTATAAAACATGACACCTTCCCAAGAAGTATTTGCTTTGTATCATTAATTAAGAGATACATACAGTAAAACCTCTTTTTTACACTTCTCCAGGGAACAAAAAAAATCGGTGTAGAACTGAGGAAAATGTAAAAGTGAAAATACAAAAATGAGCTTTCGATGGAAGTAAGAACAATTAATACTTAAAATAATTTCATATTACATATATGTTATTTTCAAAAATGTACTATATGTTTTAGATTACTTTTTACCTAGTTACTATTTTTTTCTGTTGCTATTGCTAAAAAAAATAACCCTGTTTCAACGGAGTTGTAAATGTCTTTTTGTGTCAGTTACCAATACTCTACTTGATTCAGGTCAACATTTGGCTCCTTATTCTCGAGGTAAATCGCTAAATTTTAGAGGCCGATTATTTTTTTATAGTGCCCATATCTTCAATTTCGTATTCTGTTAAAAAATTGGCGGGTGCTCTAAACTCGGCCGCTAAATGTCATTTTAAAATCATGATGCATTTTATAATGATTTAAAAAAAAAAAATCAAGTAAGAGTGTAAAACAAAATGAAATGCGAATTTAACAATACAAGCTAACGAAATACTTCAATTAACTATTCATAAGTTAATACATCGCGGCGGCTGTCATTTCAAATTAAACTTATAATTTTTAAAGTACGATGAAAATCAAAATTGTTGATAATTACAGCACATAAATTAATAATATTTTACGCAGCACTGCAAATCGATGTAGCAAATGATACATAATTTTGAAAGGAATGCAAAAGCAATTCAGATGCGATCCTTTGCTACTGACATTTGCTTAATGAGAGAAAAAGAAGACAAATAACGCTAGACGACGAAAAAATTCAAGAATTTCCATACCAGGACCTTTACCATAAAAATGATCTTAATATCTCTGTGTTATATAATAATAAACTTATATGTAGGTATACGGGATATAAATATCAAACTTACGCTACCAACTCATCGTAGAGTGCTTTCCTCATCTCCTTAATACGTGATGACATGATCTGAATGCATCCTTTCCTGAAATTGGGAAAAAATATTACTTAAAGTCATTGATTTTGTTTTTAAACAATGTACAAACTAAAATATTATGTACACATTGGGTATCAGTGGAGTGTGATCACAGGTATATAGATTAAAAATTATAAAAAATTACCATTCATTGAAAAGTTCTTCATTTTCCAAAACTCGCATGACAATCCTCGCTCCGTGTGCGGGTGGATTGGAATACATTCCTCGGATGTTGATGGTTAGCTGAGAGCTCACCTTGGTGATCACTGATGGATCATTCAGCACCACAGTCAGATTGCCGACTCTTTCACCTGTCAAGACAAATCAGAGACTGTATGAGACTGGCCTCAACTGAACCCTAAGAACCCTCCGCGGGTAAAGGTCGTCCTCCTGATGACGTTAGATAAGTATCCTAAGTATCCAACGAAATGTTGAGATTCGCTTCTCGGTAATACATACAGTGCGTATAAAATATTCGAAATTACAGTTAAATATGCCTAACGACCGTAATAACAACCTTAACTCTTTAAAACCTAAGAGTAATAAGTAGTAGGTACTCACAATTGGCCGGATATTGAAAAAAAAAGTATTTTAACACACTAAAAATTGAACTATAGTAATAATTACCAAATTAATCACATTTGGTACTTGTTTGGTTTAGTGATAAGAGGCTTAATCCTCGTCCAGGGAAACTTGAGTTTATTTTTATGTTAATGAAACACATAATTTTTAAAAAAGAAGAATATTTTTCATGAAATGCACATGTAGAGTACTCTCAATTATCTGGAACGGTAGGGGAAAAAATAACTCTGAATAAAAAATCCTGGATGATATCCGTAAAAATATCAGAAAATAATTACATTAATAGAAATTAATTAATAATTACACGACTCCAAATTTGAAAAAATATACATTATTACACACAGTTAAACGGCCCGAAAGTACAATATTCAGCATATAAAATAAGAGAATAAAAAATTACTTAAATAAATCCAAATTTCACCACTTGGGTACATATTTACACCAATAATTAGACTCGCAGCGCCCTCTCCTGCTTGTGTCAGTATGCTGCTGACAGGGATTTCTGAAATTTCGTGATTCGGGATGTTCACAATTTCGCAATTCTGCACATTCGTAACTTCATGAGTTTTATATTTTATTTAGGTAATATTATTTATGAGTTTAAAATAATATTTTTACGAAGAATTGAAAAATTAAAAAAAAAATACAGAATCTTTTTTGTCCCGGTTAATCTGCTACCTGATTAATGCGACCCCGGA
>JADDOH010006734.1:0-162731 GCA_016648135.1 Agrypnia vestita | reverse complement strand
AACCACCACTATTTGTATCTTGTACCAAAAATCACAAAAAACCTTTACACTTATAATCAAGCTGTTCAAATTAAGTTGAAACGATACAAACCCTCTTCTCAAACTAACAATATTTTAGTGATATCTTAAGGCAAAATATGCGGAACGTACCTACCTACATATTTAATCTATGAGAAATATCATGTTATGTTTTTCTGATGTTTGATTTTATGAGATATGCCTGATTTCAAAAATGTTCTTTTTTTTCTCTGTTACGCTTCTTTTGTTTTTTTTTTTTAAATATAATTTAAGTGTTAAATATTGCTTCTACTTATAAGAAAAAAAATCTTTTCAAATTGCGTATTTCAAAATATGACAATATAGAAAACCTGGGGTGTATCAGTCTACAAGCTGCTCACCCACAAACAAAAAAAAAATGTATTTGTTATGTAAAGTTTCAATATTTTTATCGTTGTAGTGGAAATATTGGCTTTTATTCAGTATTTTGAAGGTCTGGATGAAGAAATTCATCGTAGATATATATAATGTGTGAAACATACTGATTTATATTAACTTTTAAAATCATACAAGAAGGTAAGTAGGTACTTATTTTATATAAATAATATTCAGCACGCCAAAATTGACGAAATGTTATATAAAAGTAGTCGAGTCATGGTTAAGTTTTGATAACTAAACCAATGAGAATAAACCCGTGAGTCTGTTGTTAATAAAGTCATTAGTAATTAGTTATTTATTGTACTAGTTAGTTGGTGCTGCATTTACTGAGAGAAAAATTACCTAAAATAAATCCACTATACTCGTATATCGGTGGTATGCACTAAGCACGGAAGTAAGAAATACAATATTACAGAAACGTGTTTTTGCAAAAATGAGATTTCCATTTTTTTTTAAATTAATAGTATTTCTACCTATTATTCTCTGGAATTCACCACGCATATACTTATCTCCGCTTCAAATACACCTTTTTGTCGCTTGTTATACGTCTGTTCAAACTAAGACGTGTATTCAACGGCGCGAGAGACATACACGAGTATTGCGTTTAGTTGAACGTGTTACAGATAAATTTAAAAAAAAATGAAACACGTGGGTTTATTTGTTGTTTTTAAATTTTTTCGAACATTTAATTATTTTCGCTTTGATATTAGGCTGTCCCGATAATTTTTTTTTGGCTTATCTTAACACAAGACCTCTCAAAACTTGCGTAATTAAGCGTAGATCACCAAAATAATTTTAGAAATAAAATAAAACTATATCTTTAAGGCTCTACCGATCTACAAAATTGTGAAAAATTGTCATTTTTATTGTGATATTTCGCTATCTCAATTTTGGCTCCTGAACTAAATACAAAAAAATATTTACTTTTTATTCTATTTAGGTATAAATCATACATGACGTTTCGATTTGCATGCAACAACACGTTACCATCAACTTCGAATTTGTTAGGTTTCAACCTGCAAATACCCTCAAGTTTGAACTTGTTTTGAGGACTTTCTTGACTTGACTCGCGAGTGTTTTCTTCGTAGCAAAAATGATTTTTATGCCATAAAAGTACCATGGCGATTGTTACAGTAGTAAAAGCGGATTTTGTGATTTTTAAATAAGATATTTAATTTTTTAATTAAATTTTTAATTAAATTAAATAAGATTTTTAAATAAACGTCGTTTAATTTATTATATTTGTCAAGAACGACCTGAAATTCACGTATAATTGAAAATATCCATCCGAATCAGATATATATGTGGTTGTTTCTGAAGAGATCAACAATATTTGGACCAAAACTTCGATTCCAGTTGCAACTAAGGAATGAGTTATTTAATTAGTGAAATACAATTTCGAAAAGTATGTCAATTTGAAAAGATACCCCAAAAACAAACGAAATGATAGTTTTTAAAATAAACTGAAATGTTTTTTAGTCGTCTGAAAAACTTTTTGACGTTTCCGCTTGTAAATGCACTTCATTTGAATCTTGTTCGTGTCTAAAACCTAAGAAAGTTTACATCAATGAGAAAAGTTTTTGTTGGATCAAATAAATGATAGGAAAATGGTTATAAGCGGTTTTGATAAGAAAGAAACGGCTAGATTAATTAAACGACAGCAGAGATAAATTTTAGTGTCAATAAGGGTAACAAAAAAGTCGTGTTTTACTCAAGAATTCTGTCTCAGCAAATTGTGATGAAGATTCAGTGTGTGAATCTTCCCCAGAAACGTATTCGATAACAGAGGCATCCCCGATAGAGACACCATTGACTTCAACGGCGAATTGAAACACATTGCCTTTGCCGACAGTTGCTAAAATCTGTGATAGATACGGTTTATCTACGCAATCTGCTGCTGCTGTTGCTTCTGCGGTTTTGACTGCCATCGGTTTGGTTTCTACCAAAGATTTAACTCTGGTTATTGATAAAATAAGATCTACAGAGATGTATCTATCCGGAAGCTTCAAAAGGTATTGGAGGTATTGTTATAAAAAGCATTTACTTTGATGGACGAAAAGACCATCGCAAAGAAGTTTTAGAAGACCACATCTCAATTTTAGCACAGCCTGGATAAATTTATTTGGGACACACAATACCGAAAGACGTGGCACTGCAAAGGGAATTCTTACTTCGATCACAACTTTAGTAGAGGGCTGAGGTTGGAATTAAGATGACGTGATTTGCGTTGAATGTGACGGAACTGCAACTAATACCGATTGGAAGGGTGGCTTCATTCAATATTTAGAGGAGTATTTGCAGACACCGTTACAATGGTGTGTTTGTATGCTTCATGTCAATGAGTTACCCCTTCGTCATTTATTCTTGACCTTAGATGGTTGCACTTCGGGTCCTAGAGAATATAACAGACGCCTCACAAAGTGTAACTGACGTTACTTCTAGAGATGACTTTATTAGAACCAGGATGTAATCTCGAGCAGAAATGCCAAATTTTGGACACAAAAATACGTTTAAATTTTTAGTTTTTGTCATTGATTATAATCTATATTTTGTTTATTTTATTTTCTTGTGCTTCGTTTCATTAATTTCAATACTAAAATATCTTTTAAACTTGATTTTTTTATTATTTTAGGCAAACAGTTTAACTCTATAAAAACGTAAAATTTACAAAACTTCAAAGCTCGGTAGAGCCCTCAAGATGACAAACAATTCTATTTTTTGTTCCCTTTTTCGCAATTTGTGTAAAATTACGCAAATTTTGATACCTCTTGTGATTGTGTAGCTCAAAATTTTTTTTTTCTCATACATGGACGGGACACCCTAGTGGACATGTGTACATACTCGTATTCAATACATAATATATCAATTTAGATTTATTTCGCAGAAATTAGTAGTGCACAGTTTTGTCCATGGCACGTAATATGTGTATTATGAAGCGAAAGACAAAGGATTGTGCGGATTGGGACGTAAGGCAGTACTTTAATTTGAATTTTTATACATACTTGTAGGTATATCAGCTTCTTCCACATAATAATCCGTGCACTAATTAACCTCACAACAAATGCTCCGAACATAGATATGTTCGGAGCTTTTGTTAATTTCATGATTCTCATTCCACGAACTGGTAAGGCGAGAACTTTAAATATAAAAAAATGACTTGCATTCAAGAAAATTTTCAATAACACAGGTAGACAGGCATACAAATATATGAAAGGAGAACAAAAGGGAATAAAAACAAAAGGCACAAATTGTTTAAAATAACAAAAGGGTCTTAAAACCCAATTTAATATTATAATATATATAAATCACATATTATGGACGGTAGATTTACATACATTCATTCATTTGTATTTTCATAACTTATAAAATATATCTTATTAAAGCGAATAAATTGATCAGGAAGCTAGTTTGAAAGCAGAAAAACCACTCGATAAGCGTGATCTGGTATCGTGATATCTGGAATTTATAGGTAAACGTGACTATTTTCAGTGAAACTGTGAAATATTTAATTAACTGCCAAAAATGAGACATTTCTGAACACACGCCTGAACTGACTGAATACATGTCATAGATTGAACAGACGTGCTAAACGGAACAAATATACATTTGAAGCAGTTGAATACGCGTTCCAATCAACGTTTCCTCTAAGCTGCGCACGTGCGCGGCCGCGCATCAGTTTTGAAAGCCCCGCGCAGTTATCGCAAGCTAGCTCGCATTACAGAAATCATCAGACCAAACAAAATTTCAGTTTTCATCGAGTTCCTCACAACTATTTTAGAAATTGTATGCTCAGAGCTCAATGCTTGCTCTGAAATACGTAGAATTAAAGGATATTTGTGAAATATTTCAAGCATCAAGCGCGGACTGTTAACTGGACGCTACCAAACCTAAAACACGCGACGAACTAAATATCGAACATGTAGACAATTTCATGGGAATTAAACCATATATTTTGAAAGAAACAGATTGGTCCGGATGGTGTTAGGATGTATTGAAAGAAACAGATTGGTCCGGATGGTGTTAGGATGTATTTGAAAAAACAAAGTTATAAGAAAAATCATAATATAGATTTTAATATTTGAAGGTTTTTTCGAGTTTTGATTTCACGTTTTTTTGAGCTAAGTAAAATATATATGTTTTTTTATTTGTTTTGAAAAATAACATTTTATTTTTTTATCAATCCTTTGTCAATTCTTTGGCTTCATATTTTTATAATTGTTCAATTTTCAATAATATGTAGGTATTCTAAAAAAATAATTAAACAACCATTTTTCATACATTACTGGGTTTTTTTAATACGGACCTAATAGGGAATAAAATCGATCAAATAATAGTAATTACATTTTTATCAATAAAATATTATTAAAATACTAAATTTCATAAAAGATATTTAAATATGTCATTGAAGTTTGTACGAGTGTGAAAATTATGTTGCGCTCGCACATGCCTTCGCCTGCTGTCTTTTGGTTTACCGCGCAGGCGCAGAGACCCTCATGTCTCATTTTTTTAAAATTATTTAAATACATGATAAATAAATATTTAAATACTCTTTTGGACTTGGCTGCTTTAAGGGGTCTCCCAGGAAGTCCACTATTTTGGACGGGGACAAGCGAGTAGTTAAAATATAAAATATAAAAAAATGTGTACATAATGAACTAATGTAGATAATAACAGTGTCGCTAAGGGTTTTCACACCAAAGTAAATAATATGTTAATTAATTAATTCGATATCATTAACAGTGTTTCACCTTAATAAACTGGGTCAATTTGATGATAAAACGGGAGCAGACGAATAGTGGAATGGCCGTCTGTCTGGTCCAGATAAGTTAGTTGAAGTGAGGATCAATGTTTGACCCTTCTTCGATTGCTAGGGACGTGATGTTTCATCATTGCAGGCTAAAAGTAATCATCAGTGGCGTGCAGTAAGCATGAAGTTATGCTCTTACAGGTCTTCTCATTGAAGAAAGACAATCAAATAAAAATTCGTTGTGTTGCTTACGGGTATAAACACCAACACAACATGCACGTACGTACGACTAACACAAACTAATTCAATTGTTTTTATAAAATGGAAAGAGGTCTACCAATGCTATTACACTATGTGCTATAATACCTAACACCTACATAGACTTCAGGATAAATTTTTGTTCAACTCATCAACTGACATCTTTAGGCAAAATAAAATCGTTATTTATATAACCCTACAATTTATTTGTATATTTTTGTAACATTTACACGACGTTTAATGTTAAACTACAATAATTTTATATTCCTACAATCTTGGAATTAAATTTAAGTTGTGATTTGTACGATTCACTTGTCATTTATATAAAAGTCAACGGTTGCACCTTTAGATAAAAGTAGCGCGAATATATTTATAATATTTTTTCTTATCTTATCTAATATTATAATAATCTTTATTTTCTGATAGTCTAAGTAAACATAAGCATAAGAGGCGCCTACAGTATCTGAATTTTATTTATAATCCCTTGTATTCATAGTACTTAGTGTTAAAAAAAATCTCATTTATAAAATTCATCGGTGTATCTCATATGAATATTTCTCTAAGAATATACGTCCTAGTAGGGCGTGGTTTTTTCTTTATTGCCAGTAAGATTAAACATCAGAGTGTCGGTTCTTTCCGATTAAATCTAATGGAATCGTATGTCACGCATATTTGTAGATTATTTTACAAAACATAAAAAATAGGTTATGCAGGATCATTTTATTTTCGTTCATTAAGGGGGGGGTAAGGTTTTTAACTTTTTTTTTTTTGCATTTTATTTTTAATTTTTTAAATGAATATATAACATCGCAAGAATATTATGTCAAAATTTCAAGTCAATCGGAGCAAAATTGACGAAGTTATGAACATTTGAGCGATACTCAGACTGATTTTCTATACCTGCTCGGGCAGCTAAGAGACGCGCTCACCTGAGGACTACCGGACGTGCTATTTGTATTGGAAGAGTTTTGCGTAGACAAGGAGAAAAAGATGCTGATGATGAAAGCTCTTTGCTATGTGAACATGGCATCGACGATTATGTGTAAGTATAAAATAAGTGTTGAGTTTTATTTTGAATTTTACAGTGTGCAAAACTTTAAAGCGTTTTCCCCACATCTCACGTTTTCAAAGTCGGTGTCCATCATAACTTCAAAACGACTGCACCGATCCTTTTGAAATTTTGAACACTATTTCTGTACATAATTTACGAGGTAACGCTGGAGACTTTTTTCAAATTTGTTATTAATTTTTATTTTTTAATAACAAATTAGTCGATATTTTTCGCAAAAAATCGCGTTTTTCCCTTCAAAGTGTTCCAAAAAATTGAAAAATTGAAATTTCAAAAAACCCTCCCAGCGTTACCTGGGAAAACCTATTATCTAACGAATGAACTTTGATTTTTTGATTTCAGATGATCTAGCACCAAGTTATGATGGACACCGCAATTCTTCTTTTTTCCGAGACACGTCCGAATAATTGCTGCCTTTACCGTATTTTTTAATATTTCGTCTTGAAAATTTTACACAATATTTTTCAAATGTCATACTTTAATGTATCATTAGTTTTAATAAAGAGATTTTAACTGTGTCGTCACAAAAAATTCACAAAAACATGCCTTTTTTGTACGAATTAACCTTACCCCCCCTTAAGTAGCAATATGCAATGGTGCCATTTCATAAGAAATTAACCTAACATACAGTTTAACAGAAATTAACCTAACATACACTATCCAACAGAAGTGATCAGAAGCAAAAGCTCCACTATCGAATAGACGAAATTGAGATTAACGTCTTTGTTACTGATTTTTAAGACGAAGGAGATTATAAAATTAATATGCATTTGATAAAATGCTTCCATATAGTAAAATCGCTTTAAAATCAGTTATAAATAAATTGTGAAATTGACACCTTTGCCGCATAATTATATTCAAACTTATCACCTCGTATTTTCATCATATGCAATGTAGCGTTTTCGCTTCTAATCCTCTTAAGCATACAATGACATGTAATAGGGGTCAAGACATAAAGTCTTAAACGCGTATGCCGGCATAAGTTGTATAATCAATTTACAAAACAATATTTGTCTAATATACATATGTCTAATATACCTAAGTAGTCTACTAACTTACAAAATAATACTTCTCGTATAAATAAAAAAAAAATAATAAGTCTCGGTACCCATTTTATATAATATTATATATTCATCCCCTCAAAATTGACAAAGTGTACAATGTTGTATAATATTAGGTCCTTACATATGAAATTGGCGTTTTGCCGTACTGGCAAATTTGATCTCAAATATCTTCTCTTTGGTTAGGAATTCCAAATCCAAATTTATACAGCTATTTACTCATGTATTTGTGTTTTGAAAATTATAATTCATTTGTTTTTTCCTCAATTGTTTTTTCCTCAATTGTTTTTTTCTTTGCGTCACTCAGTTTACAAAATGAAAAAACTTGAAATATCGCGTTATTTACGAGTACGAGTTCCACCGTGGCACCAGTGCTGCAGAAACGGCTCGAAGGATTAATGATGTGTATGGCGACGGTGCCGCAAAAGAAAACACAGTGCGTTTTTGGTTCCAGCGTTTTCGTTCTGGAAATTTCGACCTGCAGAACAAGCCCCGTGGACGGCCGGAGACCAAAGTTGATAATGAAGAATTGAAGGCTATTGTGGAAGCGGATCCATCGCAAACCACATCCGAGTTAGCTGCAGGCTGCGGTGTTAGTGATAAAACTGTTTAATCCACTTGAAGCAAAGTGGTAAGGTGAAAAAGCTTGAAAGGTGGGTACCTCACGAATTGAGTGAAGCAAATCAACAAACGCGCGTTGACTGCTGCGTTGCATTACTCAACCGGCACAATAATGAAAGGATTTTAAATCGAATCATTACCTGTGATGAAAAGTGGATCCTGTACAATAATCGGAAGCGCTCATCGCAATGGCTGAACCCTGCCGAACCAGCCAAACCATGCCCCAAGCGAAAATTGACTCCAAAAAAATTACTTGTGAGCGTTTGGTGGACTAGTGCTGGTGTCGTTCACTACAGCTTTCTTAAATCTGGCCAGACGATTACGACAGATGTCTATTGTCAGCAACTGCAAACCATGATGGAAAAGCTAGCTGCTAAACAACCGAGGCTGGTTAATCACTCTAGGCCACTGCTGCTTCATGATAACGCTAGACCACACACTGCACAACAGACGGCTACCAAATTAGAGGAGCTTCAATTGGAATGTCTAAGACATCCACCGTACTCTCCGGACCTTGCCCCAACAGATTACCATTTTTTTCGAAATTTGGATAACTTCTTGCAAAGGAAAAAATTCCACTCCGATGGGGCAGTCCAAACCGCCTTCAAAGATTTTATTAATTCCCGTCCGAATGGTTTTTTTAGTAAAGGGATCGATGAACTACCTATGAGATGGCAAAAGTGCATAGATAGCAATGGTATATACTTTGATTAAATAAATATATTATAATAAAAAAAATCGGCTTTATGTTCCTCCCATACTAAACGCCAATTTCATATGTAAGGATCTAATAGTAGTCAGTACACGCTAGTTGTGATAATGGAAACCAGTGAGAATAGTCCCAGGAAATTTTTATTAAACAGGTATGAAAACAATAGTGGATGTACGCATAGTGGCATACATGGTCATACCGTGGCAGGGTTACGTCGTAATGGATTTCAATGTCGTTTATGCCAAACTAATTGACTTTAGGTACATAATAATAGGAAAAAATCAACATTGACAGTGTTTTTTTCAAATTTCTTTCCTCGTTCGTCTCATCAATCATCACGCTTATTGATAAATGACTAAAAATCTACGTCTTTTGTTGGGATGTTTGACCTCTTGAATGATTGAGAAGATTCAATGACAAACAGACTTCACCAAATGATATCTGGCATGAGTATATAATTTGAGTCGCTAATATTAAAAGTGAGTTGTGTTAGATAATTAATATTTTACAAAAACGAGGTTTACAATGTCGTCTATGGTATATTTTTCCTCAATATTAAGATGAATTTATTTTTTGTATACATGGCCAGCTTTTACAAATCGTACGAATTGATCATTCATTGGAAAAAACATAACAAACTAAAGAAAAAATATTTTATAACATAGCCCACTATTGATATTAATGACAAATCAAAATAAATAATTCTTTATGTAATTTTTTTTTATGTAATTATGTAATACTTTATGTAATTATGTAAATAAATAAAAAAAAAATGTAATGTAAAATGTTCAAAACTAACGCCACACTAGATGACACTGTTGTCGCAGCCACCGAAATATACATAATTCTCCATATAACAATATTCTGTTTATATAACAATTCATTTTTCGTGAACACTTTCAAGCGTTCAAAAACTTGAAATAATAAATACATTTTTATTTTATTTTACACACACTACGGAGTTTACTACACTATTTTATTTTACATATTATATATATATAAGAATATATATAAATAAGGAGCAGATGTATATCAAGTACAAGTGAGAGGAGGAAATTTGATGCCTTTTGTCGTGCTGGAGACATGCTTATAATCTCTTGGACAGCAATAACCATTAATTATTTTACATTATTATTAACTTATATTTTGACGAAACAAATAATTCGCCATAGATTTTCAACGACCTGTCTGAGACGCATCCTTCAATTTAGGACACATCGCCCACAGAGAAGACGACAATCTGGAGAAGCTGGTAGAGACTGAAAAGGTGGAAGGCCAGAGAGGAAGTTAATGATATCTGACACGCCGGGCTGGCCAGACTAAGGACGATACTGTCGTTATCATGTTGGAAATGCGGACTGCAGAGAAATGTGAAGGAAAATTGACCAGGAAATTTGCTTCCCAGACCAAGACCCGAGGATGACGATCATCAGTAATGAGGCAACCGACTGGAGATAAAGAAAACAATCGATTCGGCATCAATACATGATACCTATATACTTATAGCCATTACCCAAGATAAAGAACGATACTTGGATAAGAAAATATTCTCGACGTTCCCTACATAAACTGAGACATCTACAAAAAGTGAATTTTTCCAAAGCAGAGCTGTTTGAAGTTTGGCTTTTTACATACAAAAATAGCGTATTTGTCCGCTTTTATATCAGTTTTTTCTCTGAAAAGTGTAGAAACATTTTTTTTAAATTTTGTGTTACGGAGAAGACTAGGTATTTCGTACCGTATTTTCTAGACCGTCGATCTGTCTATCCATAAAAGAAAAACAAAAATAGCCTCAAGGTTCAAGAGTCCCAAAAGAAATTTCGCTCAATACTACGACAACAACATTATATGCTTAATTTAATACATTAAAACAACTTCTGATATTTTCAATGCATCATGATTTTCTATATACAGAGTGGACCAAAAATCACAAAGGGTTATAATCTTTGATAAGTATTTTAACAAAAATTTGTATTATTTAGGTTCAAAGTAAAGTAAATATGTATAAAAAGTAATAAATGACAAGATAGAAGGAAGACGGGGAGATGGTAGAGACAAATGTACTGGTTGCGCAACATCAGCGAGTGGACCGGAATGAGACAGATATTGGATTTGTTCGGAGCAGCGCAGCATAGATTTCGCACAGTTGATCGCCAACGTTGGGAGGATCTGACAGGGCATAAAAGAAAGAGAATAAAACATAAGGTTTCACATTGCATGAAAAATTATGTTTTACAAATAGCATCCATTTTCTGCTTCATACAACGTGCCCCCTCTAAAGCGTTTTCCACGGTAGTTCTTAGCATTACAAGTTCCAGTGTTTTCCAGCGCCCAAATGTTGTCTATCAGCTATTGAAGTGTTTGAGGCTTGTAAGCGTAAAATTTTACATGTGACAGTTCCAAAGAAAGTAATCAGGATTTCAGGATACGCCAGAGCAGCATCCAGGAGTCCCCAATTTGTCAAGACTAACGTTGATATTGTCGGGTCTTCTTCAATACTTGCACACTCAGCTGTGGCTTCGTTCCTAACTTTTGCCAATACGCGAAAGCTGACTAACAGAATCCTGGGTCTCAAAGCGACTATGCCTAATATGCCTAATAATTGACTTGCTTGAAAAGATTCGCATTTTGAAATGGAATTGAGTTAAAATTATGGATTGCTGATTTTGACAGTAAAATTTCACTATTTTCATTCGCTGTTCCATCGAGTACCTTTTCATGGTCAATCTCCATGGTCTCCTTTATAAAAAAAAAGTATAAAGAATTGAAAAAATTACTTATGAAATAATATTTTCACCCTTTCGTGACATTTGGCTCAACCTGAACATTGTATTCAATATATTTTTTCTTCAAAAATATCGATTTCCCTTTGTGGCCTAATTTTAAACATAAAATAGCGAATGTATTGTTTTAACCACACATAAATTTTGTTGTAAAAATTTGACAAGTCTCGGAAGCAACGCTCCCTTTTTCAAGATAATGAGAGTAAAAAATTAATGTTTAAGTATAGATAGATCAATTGTGGTAAGAGGGGGTTAGAAGGGGTTACTAAATTAAATAGATAGAAAGTAATTATAATGAAAACATGATCAAGAGAGAGCAATTTACAAAGTTTTTGGATTGCTTATAATATTTAAGTTTTTACGAATACTTTTCCTAATTTTTAATATTTCTAGGTTATGAGTGAGTCAATGAATAAATTTTGAACATTGAAAATTAATCTTAGTACATTCAATGTCAATATCAATGAAGAAGGGAGCATCGCTCCCGAAACCTGTTAAACTTTTACGATAAATTATAAGTGTACTTAAAACAAAGTTTTAATTATTTAACTTACAATATATTTTTATTCATTGCGAATTTGCACACACAGCCGAACAAACATTATTAATACAATACAAGTACTATAATTATTCAAGAGTGATTTATTGAACATTGATCACAATTTTAATGATGATTGATTTTTTAAGTATTACGGCATTCGCAACATCTTTAGAAAGTGTTAAATAGACACACATACTCGTATATACGTGTATTATGCTATGAAAATCTGAAGGTTATAAAAGGTAGTAGTACTTCCGACATGCCGTCGTTCACGATTTCAAGTACAAGGCCTTTCGTATTAAGTACGTAATAAATTGTTGGAGGGGAATGATTACCTATTCGGGAATTGGAAAAAAACATATGTATTATGAAAGTAATTTTCACAATCAATAGTGCTGTAAATCCCTGATATTGAATTGTTTTTCAGTCAGTTCTCACATTCCTGAGGGACGTGTCATCCGAGTCTACATCTTTGATAATTCTTCTTACATTACGGAGAGCAGTTAAAAAATAGCCTAGAGCCTTGCTGGTCCATCGAATAAAAGGGAGCGTTCTATCTCTAAGGCCTTCCACATTTTAAATCGTAACTTATTTTTGTAGTATGACATCTTTTCTGGGGGCAGTATGTCCGTTAAATTACAGAATGCGTCTCAGACTGATCGCAGACAATCTATCTTGAATCCTTTATTACTCCACAATTAAGGCATTACTACACATTGCTGTTCAATGAATATTCGCCTCCAGATCTACATTTTAATGGCGTCAAGTTTAAAAGGCGTATCATAAAAAAGTTTAGAATTTTTGAATAATTCTATGTTATTTTTTCAATTCTAAATAATTCAGGTATATTTTTTTTACATTTTAATTTGTTTAGCATAAAGTTTGTTTAAATTTGACTAAAATATTTTAAATAACAAAATGTATATCCTCAAAAAATCAATGTGCAATGGATTAATTTGCTTTGCCTTCCCGATTCATCTCGTAACTTACCAGTTGCATAAGATTTGAGATAAATGAAGTCATGCTTAAGTAAAATCCTAAATCGGTAATCTTCAACGGCAATTTATTTATTTATTTTATTTATTTATTTATTTACGCCCAAGGGGCTTATCAACATGAGTAAATATTTAAAAAAATAACAATATAATGAGCAGAAAATAGAAAGTAGACACATACACGAGTGATGTTCCTTTCCAATATTGGTATTATTCGGATTGGTATTTTACAATAAAATTTCAGTCAGGCATAACGATTGCTATTCTACTGACCCGGTTTTATGGGAAACCGGTCCAGAATAATTTAGAAAACATATCTCACAGATTATTTTTTTAGATTTTTCATTCCATGATTCAATGTTTCATCATGGATCATGTTAGTTGCATTGTCACTGGCACGCGTTTTCAATGACATTTGTACATACCAGTGGCGTGCAGCGGGCAAGGACTTGGTTATGCTACTAATATCGATGTTATAAAAAACGGTGGACTGTCTTGTTGCCAGAATCGGCGATAAATTTGGGAAAAGATACAAGAAGAATAAAATAAGGTATTTTTAGACTTAAACGAGCATTTGAAACGATAGAAAAGAAAAAAACCTTATAATATTCAACCTATCCAAATATCTCAACTTATTCAAAGAATAATTTAGTGAAATAACAAATATATGTAACTCATTGTTGGAATCAATGGAAAATAAACATGAATAACTAATGATAATTAATTAGTATTAACTTTGTTACCTCTACGTGAGTTTAATAATATTTTGTATTTTTTTCACTACTTAAGTATCTCATCGACAGGTGAAGTATCAAACGTTAGTTTGATACTTCACCTCTCGACGAGAGATTGAGTTTCTCTCGAAACTTTAGTGAAAAACGAACGCGAAACGAAAGTGCAAAAAATATAAAATATAATTTAACTCACGTAGAGGTAGCAAGGTTAATATAAATTTATGATCATCATGAATAATCTTCACAATGTAAATGCCAAATCCATCAACGATATGAATAATTAAATGTATATAGTATAAAAAAATTTAATGTAAAACGAAAAATATTAGTTAATATATACAACATGTAATATTAACAAATTTAAGAAAAAAAAATAATAAAAGAAAATGTATAATATAATTATTAAAAATGAACTTTGTTTTCACCATTTCTGTATTGAAAAATATCAACATGTTTCAGAGTTCATGACCCCTTCGTCAGGATACAATTGTATACCAGTAAATTAAATTCAAAAATCTAAGTGTAGAAAATCGAAGTATAAAAAAATTATATATGGAAAATGAATAATAATGAAGTACCTACTTAACATGAAAACAAATTTAAAAGATAACTATTTGTAAAAAGGACCTGGTTATTTATAATATTCGATTTACTATTCATACTTTTTCCTATTACCAAAATGTCTAATTTATCACACTGTGATCCTGTATAATTTGTATGTAAAATTTGTAGTAATAAAAGTTTATTTTTGCTTATTTTATTAATAATGTCACCACAAAAATATTTTGCTCATCTTGAAGAAATTGTATAAATTTGAAAGAAATCCACTCATTCAGAACTATGTTCTTTGTAACTAATATAACTGCGAGGTATTATTCAATCATTAAGAGTTATCATATTTATTATAACTTCGAGATATTATTAACTTATTAAGCGTTCTTATTACAATTATTCAATCATTAAAATATTTTATACTTTAAAATTATGCAATGTTAAGTTTAGGTTTGCTTCAAATATGTACATTCGAGTAAGTGCGCCATTTTGCAACGCGAAGCGAGAGACACAATATAGTAGGTTTAGTTGGTATACGTTTGGGAGATATTTTACAAATAAGGGGAACAAATAAAAAGGGGAATTTGTGCGTAAAATTTGTCACGTATAATTTCTTCCGATAGATGGTTCTAGTCACACACATGTGAGCTCGAAATATTAGCGCGCGAACTTAGCAGATAGTAGCAAAAACTTCGGAAGAGCCTTCTTCATTCAATTTTGAACAGAAAATATTTTTTACAGATGAAATGACAGTTACGGAAGTAAGCGACATCAAATTTTGCATTTTATTTGATATTTTTGATTTATTTTCTGTAAAAAAAATCAAACTATAACTACTTAATATAATTTAAATGGAATATTAAAAATTCATTTCATTTAATACAAGTCAAATAAAATAATAAATACCTTCCAATTTCAACAGAGAAACATTCTAATTGGAATTTTTGCAAGGTTTTTATCATTATATCTTACTTTTTTTTTTAAATAGAGATGCGAACACGGAATACGTGTCACATCAATATTCTTACTATTTTCAAACTAAGCTGAACGCTTGTGCTATGAAAATTGGACTAATTTGCTAGTCTGGAGTGAGGTTCGAATCCGCGACCTTTGGATCATGAGGCGAGTGTCCTAACCAAGAGACCAATAAGCTACTCTTGTTGGTCTTGAAACGAATGAATTTTTCCTAATCGATAATCCTGACGTTTTGTAAAAAAGTCAGAAATATTGAAAAAAAATGCAAACATTGATATTGCCTAACTCCATAACTTTGCTCTTAGGTCATGGCTAGGAATATAGTACTGCGAGGTTATTGATGTTTTTCAAATAGCCCTGTATATATATATCGAGAGCGGTACCTAAACCAAAATTTTAAAGGGTCCACTAACATTTTTTCTTTGCTTTTTATTGTGATATGACGTTCAGAATGTATGTTTTTGTTTCAAGAGAAAATTTCATATTTCGAACCTGTCTTTTCGTTACGTCTTTTGTTTTCTAATATTGTTGATAGCGTAAAATTGCTTAATTTTCGACAGCGTATTCAAACTTCAAGAGCATAGTTTCAAGAAGGAAATATGTGCAAATTTATTCAATTGTGTGTCAAAAGAGAAAACTATTTACATTTTAAAAGTATAATAAATAGCACACAACGTGTTAATGACGTCATAAAACATTAAACTTACGTCATAAGGTCTGATGTTATAAAAGCTTTAGCTTTAAATGTTTGTTTGGAAGTATGCAAGTACATTTTAGAAGTACGCTCGTACGTACTATGAAAAAGTATTATAAATATACCTACGCAATTACTTGTTGCTTATTTCCTGTAAGATTATGAAAATTAGATTTGAATATTTAAAGGTTTTCCATTATTAATAGATTTTCATTAAACTGTTCATTGATATAAATCTTAATTAAGATAAATCATAGAAGTCTCACGGAGACGAAGCTATTTATAAGAGAAACGTGTATGGAAGTATTAGCTGTATGAGCTGGCTTAAGTGATCATTTGACCAGGGGCGTGCAGTGAGAACAAGAAGCATGACTTTTATATATGATGATATATCTCTTATTTGGGTTTCTTTTCAAAATACATGCTTGGGAAAAAGTCACGCTTTTTGTTATTACTGCACGCCCCTGTACTGTACACAATGCAACGTTAACCAATTTAGTAAGAACATTCACATATTATCAAATAATATAAATCTTAACCATATTATGATTCATTTTAGAAGAAATGTAAATAAAAGAAAATGCTCATCTATGCGGTTATGTACATGTGGTTACAATCTAAAAGCCCCCCCGCGCACTATCAATAATATTGAAGATGTTTTATTGATCAATAATGTGGAATATTTTATTGACAATAAATTTTGATAACAAAAATTGTAAAAAAGAAAAAAAAATTATCCTTGCACGATCAATATTGTCACGAGTGTGGGCATCAGAAAGAATTACACGTAATCGATGATTTTACAACACTCTACACCCTTTACAAAAAAATTGTAAGATTCTAAGAAGGTTCTTGGAAAATTCACACGAATCTGAAATCGACTGGGTTCTTCTCATTAACTCTGGAGACATCAAGAATGCGACATTACTTATAAAAAGGGATCGACCGGCCACTACACAATCAAGAAATTACCTACCAACAAGCAAAAAATTTTCTAGTGCGAACCTGAGAGATTTAAGTAACGTGCATCAGTAAATGAAAGACAAGTTATTCAGGAGTGATAAAAGTGGATATCACGGATCGTGTAGAGAAGCTAAAATGGAAATGGGCTGGCATATTGCGAGACAAGGATGCCACAAGATGAATTCCCAGAGTTCTAAAATGGAGATCTTGGGAGAATGAAAGAGGCGTTAGAAGACCTCAAAAGAGTCGTAAGACCTCAAACGATACAGCCGTTGTGTCTCTAAATGGGGAAGGCCTTGTGCCTTAACAAAAGGGAAGTTTGGAAGGGTATGGAAGAGACCTGTATCCAGCAGTGAAGAGATGAAGGCTGAATAAAAAGAAGAAGAAGAAGTGCATCAAATATGATTAGTGCAAATTACGCAATTGGATAATTAGTGTGCAAAATATTCTAGAAACATTTAGAGTGAGTTTAAAAACAGTGCTCCGATTAAATTTGTGTCCAGTAACTTTGTGTAATAAATAAAAGTTTGAATACGTTTATGCCGTAAAACTGCTGTGCAGTTTGGCATATGTATCCATGTAATAAGTATAAAAAAAATATATGAAACAAAAAAAAATTGATTAATTTGTCTCTCACAGCTACGATCGTATGAGAATATTGTTATTGGTTTTTATGTCTCCACAATAAAGATGTGATGTGTGCATGATTCGGGTTGTACTTATCATTTTTTTTAAATTTTATTAAATATCTGTTTAATTATTTTTTCTACAACAAACAAAATTATTTTCTTTTAAGCATATACATATATGTATGGAGGTGATGGATCAAAAAGGGGCCGGATTAGTTCGGTCTTGTGAGGAGACTCGGATTAAAAAACACATACGAAACAAATACGCAAAACATACATGGTAAGGCGACGTAATACATAAATTTATATATCTCTCAATACGATAATTAATTAAATAACTATTCAAAATATAATAACCTTTCCTGGAGGCATATTTGATTTTTCCATGTTATGTCAGCGGTGACGCTGCTTGTGTGCTAATAAATCCGACGTAAGATGGCGTTGATGATATATTACACTGCGCCGGCGCGGCGTGAAGAAATATTTGAATTTTGCCTCCGAATTTCAAAAGGAGAAAAACAATTGCTCTCGTTTTTTCTTCTGGAATGTGCATTTTTTCGCCTCAAATGGATATTATAATTATTGATTAGTAAATTTATTTATTATTGATTAGTAAATTATCATATTTTCGGGGATTTCACCAGCTATATTCCTTCGCCCATTATTTTGTGACGTGGAGGAACTTTTGAAACTTCTCAAGATATTTGCTTAAAAGATGCGGCACGAAGATCTTTATGACCAGACGATTTCGACTGTTTTCGAAGCTGAAGATAATAGTCTATCGCAGGTTAGTGATCATTTGTTGGCGTATTTTGGTTTATTTGTGTATGTTTTTGAGAGAGGGGAAACGTAATTTTCATGATAGCATATTGAGAGGTAATAAATTAATAGACTATTAAATTCAGTAAAGCGGATGGCTATTTACACGCTGTTCCGCACAAACATATTATACAATACATATTACATGGGTAGCTTGCTGGTGTAGCGGTCATGACACTCGCTCATTCCAGGATACCAGCAAGTTAGTCCTATTTTTAGAGCTAAGCGTTAAGTTAATTTTGAAAAGATTAAGAATAAGAAGAACATGCGGCAGGCATTCGCATTTTTATTAAAAAAAAAAACATTTTACCTTGATTGACCTGACGTAATATAAATAAACAATTATATTTCAGTAGATACTGGCTTGTGATTTATTTGAAATTCTTTAATACATGTTTCATTATTCCATATTTGGAAATTATGCGTCTGTAACTCCTCAATAACGTTAGACTTGCTACTTTATCAACAACGTGGTCACTAGCTTTTTTTAAATTCTACTGCAACTGCAATAATATTCATTCGTATATGTGCACTGTTCATTAGTATTATCTTAATGCTAACTAATAAATAGTGTTAAGTATATTCTATTAACAACGTGCATAATTACAGTTACCTTGGGTTGTGTATTTTCTTATATCGTAATGACGGAAAACTAACTAAGCGTTTGTATTAGTTTTCTCTTGGAATAATCGCAATCACGTAATTTGTTTTTAATGAAATTTAAAATAAATTAAATTTTAATAAATATTATTATTAAGTTCTACGGTTTAAGTATTTTTATGTGTTACAGCTGTTTCGGCTTGTAAGGCCATTATCAAACAGTGGATATACCACGTACAAACGACTTATTTATACAATTTTAAGTTACCCCTTCCCCTTTAGAGTAATTGGATATTTGTGGTGAAGCCCTGTAGTAATGTACGTTTTTTCCGGGCACTTATCATTAAAGGTGCCTCGGTTAACGTTATGCTTAATTATCAAAATTACCCGTTTTCTGCAAGTGTTATTTATAAATATTATTTTAATTTATGTCCTTGATTATTGGTTTTTTAAAAATATTTAGAAGTGGAGAGAAGATCATTTTTTGTTGATTATTTAAAAGTTTAATATTTGGATCCTTTTTATATTTATTTATTTCTAGTTGCTCAAGTAAATTCATCCTAAAACCTTTTGTTTCTATATGTAAAGGTTTTGGTTCGTTATCACCTTGCGGGACGTGGTTTTCATTTAATAAATGGGCCGCAAATTTTGACTCTAAATTTTTATTTTTATAGAAGCGCATGTGTTCCGCGAATCTAGTTAAAAAAGACCTTCCCGTTTGTCCTATATATGTGGCATTGCAATCTTTATGATTACATGTTAATTTGTATATGCCACTGTTTTCTAATTTAGGTGTTTTGCTTTTAGAGTTTTTGAGGTTTGTTCCTATATTGTTATTGTTTCTAAAGGCTATTTTTAAATCACACTTTTTAATTTCATTAGCTATTTTTACTGAAGTTGGGCCGAAAAATTCTATGCATGCGTATTTATTATTATTATATTTCTGATTAGGGTATATAAGATTAATTTTATTTTTGTATTTTTTGTTTCTTATCATTTTCTCTATGTCACTTATTCTATAGCCGTTATTAGTTGCAATTTTTTTGATAATTTCTATTTCGTCTGTATATGCTTTTTTACTTAGGGGAATACTGACGAGTCTATGTACCATAGAGTGGTAAGCGGATAATTTATGCGACCATGGGTGTGCTGATTTTACATTAATTGTTGTATCAGTGAACGTTGGTTTCCTAAATATTTCGAAAGTATGTTTATTATTGTATTTACCGATTGTTAGATCCAGAAAATTTATTTTAGATTCAATTTCATGTTCTACCGTGAAGCTAATCTTTTTGTTAATAGTATTAATCCATTTAGTAAATGAAATAATATTTGAGAAATTTAAAATTCAACAGAAAAAGCTTAAAAACCTTATTGATAATAAAAATAAAATCGCGAAAGTAACCGAATTGCCCCCTAACAAAAATATTACATTTTATAATAAAACCGTGAATTTGTCTAACACAACATTTGAAACGGAAGAAAATAACCTACTAGATAAAGGTTTTAAATATAAAATTCCCACTGAAATAACACCTAAACAAATAGAATCATTAGCTATTGACACCGAAATTTCTCTGTATAAAGTTAAAAATAATAATTTAATAAAACACGTTACCGCAGATATTTTAAAGAAGAAACTTCAAACGATAAACATTAAAAATAAATATATCACGGGTACAGAAACAAAAACTCTAAACGATATTAAAAACAAAATTATTAATAATGATTTAACTATAACAAAAGCCGATAAAGGCAACTCAATTGTGATCCTTAATAGATTAGATTACATTAAAAAGGTAGAAGACTTCTTGTTGCCAGAGGATTTTCAAATTCTTAAAAATGACCCAACAACTAAAATTACAAATAGAGTTAACAACTTAATAAATAATTGTAAAACTATATATCCGACTAAATGGTCTAGGCAAAAAGTCAGGGTTATGAATCCGAGAGCACCAGCTCTATATGGTCAACCCAAAATACACAAAGACAATATACCCATTAGACCCGTCGTTTCATTTATTAATGCTCCTACAGCCAAATTAGCGAAACACCTGAACTTCCTTTTTAAAAAATATACCAAATTTTCACCACGATTCAGCGTCAAAAATTCTATAGAACTCGTAAATAAAATTAAAAACATTCATCTTCCTCATAATTGTCAATTTCTCTCTTTAGATGTTAAAAGCCTTTTTAGTAATATACCTATTAAAGAATGTCTTACAATAATTGAAAATATTCTTGAAAAATCCAATATCAATCCTGTAATTAGAAAAGAATTATTAGAACTCATTAAAATCTGCGTTGAAACAAATTATTTCCTTTTTAATGGAACTTACTTTCAACAAAAGGATGGTCTTCCCATGGGATCACCGCTGAGCCCACTTCTAGCGGAAATATTTATGGACCACGTAGAAAACATAATCCTCAAATCTCCATCAGCTAAACATATTATATATTATGTCAGATATGTAGATGATATTCTTTTATGTTGGAAGGGCACCAACAGACAACTAGACATATTTACTAAATGGATTAATACTATTAACAAAAAGATTAGCTTCACGGTAGAACATGAAATTGAATCTAAAATAAATTTTCTGGATCTAACAATCGGTAAATACAATAATAAACATACTTTCGAAATATTTAGGAAACCAACGTTCACTGATACAACAATTAATGTAAAATCAGCACACCCATGGTCGCATAAATTATCCGCTTACCACTCTATGGTACATAGACTCGTCAGTATTCCCCTAAGTAAAAAAGCATATACAGACGAAATAGAAATTATCAAAAAAATTGCTACTAATAACGGCTATAGAATAAGTGACATAGAAAAAATGATAAGAAACAAAAAATACAAAAATAAAATTAATCTCATATACCCTAATCAGAAAAATAATAATAATAAATACGCGTGCATAGAATTTTTCGGCCCAACTTCAGTAAAAATAGCTAATGAAATTAAAAAGTGTGATTTAAAAATAGCCTTTAGAACCAATAACAATATAGGAACTAACCTCAAAAACTCTAAAAGTAAAACACCTAAATTAGAAAACAGTGGCATATACAAATTAACATGTAATCATAAAGATTGCAATGCCACATATATAGGACAAACGGGAAGGTCTTTTTTAACTAGATTCGCGGAACACATGCGCTGCTATAAAAATAAAAATTTAGAGTCAAAATTTGCGGCCCATTTATTAAATGAAAACCACGTCCAGCAAGGTGATAACGAACCAAAACCTTTACATATAGAAACAAAAGGTTTTAGGATGAATTTACTTGAGCAACTAGAAATAAATAAATATAAAAAGGATCCAAATATTAAACTTTTAAATAATCAACAAAAAATGATCTTCTCTCCACTTCTAAATATTTTTAAAAAACCAATAATCAAGGACATAAATTAAAATAATATTTATAAATAACACTTGCAGAAAACGGGGAATTTTGATAATTAAGCATAACGTTAACCGAGGCGAGGCACCTTTAATGATAAGTGCCCGGGAAAAAACGTACATTACTATAGGGCTTCACCACAAATATCTAATTACTCTAAATGGGAAGGGGTAACTTAAAATTGTATAAATAAGTCGTTTGTACGTGGTATATCCACTGTTTGATAATGGCCTTACAAGCCGAAACAGCTGTAACACATAAAAATACTTAACCCGTAGAACTTAATAATAATATTTATTAAAATTTAATTTATTTTAAATTTCGCTAAAAATATCTATCCCTTACAAAATCATGTTTCCTATAAAATCTCAAATTCAGTGCATTATAAATTAGTAATCCCCGATGATTATTCAACAATTTTTGGGCTTTGCTGCCTTTCCTTATATCCCACATACATACTAAAAAAATTGTTGTGATATTATATAATCTTGTAAAAAAACAAATAAGAACCAATTAGAAAGGCTTACAAAAAAAACATATTATCTGTTTAAAATATATTGGATTACAACCATATAAATGATTCGTAATATGCCGAGGAAGTTCGTTACAAATCGTTCACTTACTGAACCATTTCATATTATGTAAATTTTAGAATTATCCATAGGTATATGTATATGTAAATTATACCGTTTATAATGATACCTTATGTAAATGATACCCATTATTATTATATGCGTGTATGTAAATTGTATCTTACATAAATGATACATGTATTATTTCACATTTAAAATGTAATGTATTTTTTAGACGGCTTTCTAATTAATTCATCCAGAACGATGTTTTTAACTTGCAGCTTCACAATAAAATGTGTTTCATTAATAAATGAAATATTAACGTTTATTTAAAAAAAAAATCACAAAATGTTAGTTGTGTTTGTATATAACCACTTACTGAGATTTTATTAAATACCACAATCTCACTAACCACAACACCCGTAGTATTATTTACATACTAACACTTAGGTGTTAGTACTTTGGTTGTGCTGTGTAGTGAAATTTACATGATATTGTAGTGGTTATCCAGAGGAAGTGACGGGTACGTCTCGAAACCGGTAGACTAAAAATCTCCGCCTTTCCACAAAGTTTATGCTTTAAATATTAATTATGTAATAAAAATAATTTAAATAAATCTTTTACGTTGGAAAATATAGGAAAATGAAGAATGTAGAAAAATGACTCTAATTATTGGAAATAATTTGAAACTTTTTAGGATACGACTGATATATTAAATTAGTCGGTTTATATTTACTCATTTTAATTATTTCTAAAGATTACAAAATATCCCATTAAAGAGGATTATTATTCATAATGAAAAAATAAACTGTTTTAAAAACCTTTATCGTTAAATTTCGAAGCAAACATTTATTTTTCAATGAAAAGATATCTATATTCACAAAAACCTAGTCATACCTATACATTTTATTTAAATAAAGTTACCCATAAGAACAAAGTTTTTATTATACTCCCTTTCTCATTTACTAGTGGAAACCGGTTTGGCGGTTAACCTACGCGTTGGGCTTCGGTCGAGCGACGCTACGAAAAGGAGTAATAAAAAATTATCAAAAATCCAAAATTATACTATAATCAGGTTACGTCTACCCGACGCGTTGAAATATTTTCATTCAACTTTGTAAGTTGTAAGAAAAAACCATTAAAAATTTGAAAAATCCAAAAATGTATTATTTTTGTAACGAAAATTTGATAGATCTTCTTGATCGTCAGCACGAGTCTTCTTGCAAAGTTTCAGCTCGATTGGATCACAGGAAAAGGGTTAAAAATCGATGCAATTTTTTTTCCTCAAGCAAGCAGACGCCACGAATTAATATAAAGGGAGTAATAACTCGACACTATATTCTTGCAGTAAATAAACAAAACAATTCACCTTTTTTCTCATCGACAAAATAATATTATTTATTTCTTAAAGATTGACATTAAGAGAAATTAAATTATTTATAATTTCTGATGAATTTATAACAAATTCAAAGTAGTTAACTGTTAACTACTTGATTGGTAATGTGAGATTGAAGTGAAAATTTAACAATCTTGTGATATTCAAATTGAGTTCTGTCAAATTAATTCAATTTAGAGAGGATTAACTCTGTACTGAATAACTTAGGAGTGACTTCGACTTAATGTTAGCTCAGCCTACAGAAATCGGAGAGTCAATAAACTCGTTTAAGGTCGAGGTCTTGAGAGTATTTACACCATTATAATACCAATAATATTTTGAGCACAAAGTTTAAATCTTTCAAAGTTATTTTATTCAAACTTTCAATTTTAAAATACACATAACTGCACAGTTAAATTGAATAATTGCTTTCAGATGCACTAATCATGAATCTTATATATAATAATTAGGTATATATAGGGTGCAAAAATTATTTTTATATTTTTAATTTGGTATAATAGGTGCAATAATAATTATTATTATATTTGTTAATTAATTATTCTTAAAATATATACATGTTTTCAAATATAAAAAAAATATGAATCGATGCATTACGTATCTTAAACTTATACAACGCATATTTTCGAAGCTTTAATAAGATATTAATAATTTTTGCATATTTTTTTTAATATTTTAAAAAATTTTAATACTTGGACTTCTTTCCTGATTGTCAATCTCATTGTATTATGTTTGTGCTCATGTTGATTTTCTTCAATTTTTCTTTTAAATTCTGCCGATATGTTTCCTGTAAGGACTTTGAAAATTTAACCATTAGGTTATAATTTACTATCTCTGTGAAAGTTAGTTAAGAAAGAAAGTTAAAAAAACGGTTTGACCATCACTAATTTGGACCTGATTTATTATTGTGAATTCGCTTATTTTATATGCTTAGTATTGTATTTTCGTGCCATATAAGTCATTTTGTCTGGAGTCATGTGTAAATTTAGCATCAGTTTTATTGTATTTATCGCATAATTTACGGAGATTATCCGGGTAATTTTTTTTCCTAACTTGATGATGTTTCGACAGTCAATTAGCATTTTATTATATAAAGATTTAAACAAAAACAGCCCCTCTGGCAATCTTCAACGGTATTACTAACAAGATGAGCTATTCGCAAAATCAGAATCGCACGTCGAGTCACATAATGTGATGGCGGCTCTCCGGGACGCGGACGTACCGGAACTCCATTGTGCGCTCTAGCGACTGTCGCATGAATTACTAATCATCCGTTACCGACACCTAGGTTACGGGGTGGGAGGATTGGCTGTGGGCGGGGGTGGGTGGCCGGTGGGGGTTTTTGTGCAGCCAGAGAGCCTTAGGGTGAATGCGATCCACGGACAACAGATACGTTGTTTGATTCGTTTGAAAGTGTATACAGGATTGGTTTTCTATTGACAGATGACGTGTGTGCACTCGGAGGAGTGTGGCGTCGTGTAGGCTTTTGTAGTAATAATTGGGATAGTAGGATTCAATAGAATTGTTCTTCATGTAAATTATGATAGCAGCATTATACTCTCGGCTAATGATGATGTTTATGAGGGGACTAAAAGCAAAGGCCTAAAATAAGGAAATGCAGACATATTTAAAAATCTTCTTGAATTTTCGTGGTATTGACAGGACAGAAGTAGTCTATATAACGAATGCATTTTTTTAAATTTTTAAAAAATAGAGATGAGAACACAGAATTCGTGTCACATCAATATTCTTACTATTTTCAAATTAAACTAAACTCTTGTGCTACGAAAATAGGACTAACTTGCTTGTCTAGAGTGAGATTCGAACCTGCGACCTTTGGATCACGAGGCGAGAGTCCTAACCACAAGACCAACAAGCTACTCATATATTTGAACCTTGTCTCTAGCTCTTAAGGCGATCGTCTGGCAATATGAGCAAAATTCACAATTTTTCTCATGTCTTTTCTTGCATTTTAAATCATATTTTTGTATGCAAATTTATTTACCAGGTTCCATTTATTTAAAATTCATATATCTAAAATGACATTTAATAAATTATTTATTTATAAAATAATAATTTACAAAAACTACGATTTACAAGTATGAAGAAAATTGCTGCACTTTTTGGGTTTTATATGATGGTTTGATTCGTGACATGACCTTTTTATTCAATAGTAGACATAGTAAACAATTATCTTAAATTTACTAATATTATTCTAAAGTCTGTGAGTTTGTTAACATTCCATTGAGGGCATAAAAGTAAAGGCAACATTATCTAAAAAATAAAGGCATAAAAGTAAAGGCAACATTATCTAAGAAAATGAATACAGTCATCGAGGATTACTAATTTTTCATCAATTTGTAAAATAAAAATAAATTTCTGCCGATATGTATCGGCAGAATTTATTTACAAATTGATGAAAATCAACTTGAGCGCGAAAATGTTACAAGAGAACGAAAAAGAACGACACTGCCATTCAGGAAGATATATAAATCTCTTAAATGTAAAATGCGATGAAGGCTTTCAATAAAATGATTGTAACGAAAATGTCTAAATTTAAAAGAAAGCTTAGAAAAAGTTTGCTGCCTAAATTTAAGATAGGTTTACATATTAATTGCTTGTATTAGGGGATTTATAACTATCGTATACGTGCTGTATTTTATTTATTTATAAACACATATACTTATTTATTTATTTATTAATCAATTAAGCCCTAGTGGGCTTTTATAGAGCAAGAAAATTAAAAGGATTTTTATACACCTAACATAAAACACATTTTACAGTAAATAATTCAAAAATAATAATAAAAATAACACAAATTTACGATTAATGAACAATAAGAAATGTAACAATGCAAAATAAGCAATATAAAATAAATAACGATAGAATTGAACAATATATATAAACGATGATTAGTACACAACCAAACAGTAATAATTAGAAACCTTTAACTAATAAGTAATAGAGTAAAATAATGATAATTAAACCAATACACCAGATAAATAAGATAAGAATATAAAATAAACCAAAAAATAAATATAAAAGATAAAGTCAAAACATATTTAATAGGGAAATGAGCAATAATTAGGACACTTTAAAATAAATTAGTATATATAATTCATAGGAACAAAACTCAAGTTTATGCGTGTATGTGTTATATTTCTGCATTAACCCTGCTATTAAAAAAATGTTAATTAGGAACTTTTCTGACGCCGTGACTGAGATGCAGCATTCCTCGGTGCACATATTTTGTCTGACACAGAAAAAAAGGTGAATAAGGTGTTTCCGGTTGTGACAATGTTATTCATTCCTTTATTTAAAATTTAATAATCAAAAAACAAGAAGGTGTTTTTAATTAACCATTTTCATAAGAATATTTTTGGGTTTTGAAATGAATCATGTGTTTCTATTATTTCTTAAGGGGAATTTCACTTTGAAATCAATATATATATAAAAAGAAACCCGTGTTTCCCTATCCGCCAAGTTTTCTCCACAACCAGCCGCAACTACCCACCGGTGGTTATGGTGGTGGATAGCGACTTTGATGGGGGTGGCTTAGCGTGGGCGGGAGTGTGTGCCGAAAATGTGCTTTCTAGCATACTGTTTTGTTATTATGGAAAGGCCGTAAATGCTTCAGATTGTTTCAAAATAAGCGCGCCGACTATGTCGGTGAATCTAGAAGGTTCCGGAAAAACCTGCTCTAGAAAGTTCTGAAAGGAGAAGGTTCTAGAAAATTCCCGAAAGTTCTATAAGGTTCTAAACTGAGTGGCGGAATGTGTCGGTGTGCCTAGAAGGTTCCTCTACATTCGATAAATTTCTTGAAAGTTCTGGAAGGAAAATGTTCTAGAAGGTTCGCGAAAGTTCTATGACGATCCAAAAAGCCGCGCAGTCATAGCTAGTTTAGCTATAAAAACACATTTTCGAATGAATAATGGTCACGATACAAGGTTTCAATGTATCTTTATTGATTTTTCCTGCTTGTATAGATATTATTTTTAAATCATTGAAGAAATCGTATATTTTTCGTCGTGCGTAAATCAGAAATCCTGATAGAAAAATGGTTAAAAAAGCGCTATTTCTCGTCCCGCAATAATCTAACACCCGTTAAACTGTGTCTGCTTTCTTTCCGCCCCAACCCTCGGGCTCTCGCCTCCCCTCCCCGCCTTTTATCATACTAATGTAATTGAGCCAGCATTCTGGATATTTTATTCGGGCACAGGTGAACAGAAGGGTAGGAGAGGCGGGCGGTAGGGGCTGGAGATGTACGGATTTGGGGTGCACAGAAGATAAATTGAAAAATTCACTTCAAATAAAATAACAATGTAATCTTATTATTGTACCTTCCGAGAGAGAAAAATGTTAGGTTTTTAAAGAAATTAAAAATCTTTTTATAAAAAAACTGCTCCAAACAGTAAAATATTATGCATAGGTAAGTGGTAAAAAAATGTTTATTAATTGTATAGAATGATCTAAGCTTAGTTGATATTGCAATGGCATTGAAGGTGCTCTATCCTTCAATAAAAAAATTGTTTCATATAATGCTCTCAAGATGATTATTAAGAAATTTTTATTTTATTTAATATACTGATATATCCTACCATGTTCTCTCTTGGAGTACCAGGACATTCGGATTGTTCATATTAAAATGACAAATTAATACAAAAAATTACACCAATCCACCTGCGCCTGTGCAAAAGCTACACAGCCATGGAAATATGTAATTACATTTTGGTGAATATTTATCAATATTATTTTTATCGTATATTTTCTACAAATATTGTGCATTAAAAGTAAAAAAAAGATAGGTTGTTACGTTATTTCAACAAAAGCAGCAGCGGGCCGGTACTGAACGTAAATTTATCACAAAGATTTTTCCACCCATCAGCAATCTCCATGTCTTTGTGTCTATGGATGATAACCGGTCGATCGGTTCATTTCCGTTTGAAACAGATTGTAATCGGACCCCATTGGTCGCTAGCATACCATCGGATCAATGGTATGAAAAATGTGCTACCATTTAATTGGTAAAGGTACAGTTAAATTAAAATCATTGTGTAATGCATTTTAATTTAGTTTTAAAAAATAGCAGGAGAAAAATTGCAACACACGACTTCCAGAATCCAGCCGCGTCCCTTGAGTGGAAACGTCTTTCGCAGCGAGTGGCGACATTCTCCATCGTGGGACGGCCTCTACGGAGCTAGGGTAGAGCTTTTGGTTGCTAATGCCGAGACGCCAGGTTACCAGCATCCCTAGTTGTTGAATTTTGACGTTAATCTTCTCAAAGAACTGACTGCAAGAAGAAAAAGAGAGTTCCAATAAACTCGCCGAGTAATGGTGCTCACATGATTAAAGACTTAATACTGAATGCAGCGTTTGCTATTGTTTTTTTCTTTTTCACCACGCCGGCAGTAAAATTGACAACAATTAAAATATAAAACATTCGACACTCGGCACGGGTAGATTATACTAAGATTGTACTTAGATTAGGTGCTTGTTATTTAATTTTAATTTTTCCCTAAGGGGGGTGAATTCCTCTAATAACTGTCCCTAAGGTGCAATTCTGTATTCATTGTAATTAATCTGGCTCTTAAGTTGTATGTTTACATGTTGTGTTTTGGATGTTATGGCATTCATATTTTGTACTGTAGCATTTCCTGTACATATGTAATTTGCGATTTCCACTTAATGGATGATAAGTATATTCCAATTTTCATTTGTCCCTGAGCTTTGTAGGCAGAGAAGAGGTTTTGTGTGGACTCCTCCCCGTCCCGCTCGCATTCCCATGACTGTCGACGGGGCGGTGAGTACAGAATTTTCTGCATTAAAAAAATGTCTAAAATTGGTAACGAAAAAGTAGGGCCGATAAGGGAGCTATTTCTCGTAGAAAGGCCTTGGATGTGTGGTGGGTCTCTCTTCTCTCTATATTTAGATTTATAATAGATAATGTGTTGTGTATTTGAGAGACGTATCTTAAGGGGGATCAATGTTGCAAGCTCGACAAATTTGTTTATATTGCTTGGGGTTATGTTGAACCAAAAACTATTGCATAACGCCATAATATTGTATTTTGCAGCCTTTCATCAACACACATACACACACACACCAATCACCAAATGTCCCGCGAATGACTGGAGGACCACACAGCATGTTGGAGTTCAGGGATCCAAAATCCACTTTTTCCTCTAGCTTTCCGGGTAAACAAGCGGCTGGTGGTGGCGTAAGCTAAGAAGTCTTGGACGTTTTGTCAAAGCCATGTCGCAAGGTATAATAATAATAATTTATTTCAATTGTTATTTTCTCATAACATAATGTATTCATAAAATCCAATCTTATACAATCTTTCTTCTTATCTGTCTTCATTTAATTAGTGAAACTGAGTCGTTATTTGATTCCTTTGTTTGTTTTTTCTTTCTTGTGAAATTAGTATTTGACCTCTGTCTGTCTTAATAAAAATAATAATTATATCACAATCAACAGGTAATTCCAAAATTATTTCAAAATCAATTACGATTGGTTTCTTAAAAAAAATGACGACATTATTTCACAACAATTGTGCAAGATTGCCTAATGTGGAATTAAATTATAATGTCCCAAGAAATGGAGGCTAAATGGAGTTTGATTGACAGATATATCATGAACACCATTTTGTATACATTAAGTATCCTATTATCAAATTTTAAATGGCATTGCTATGTCAAACTTAGATCTGAATAATGAATGGACGTTCACCGCATTCACTCCTTCCCTGAAACTCAGCATAATTTATTTATTAAAAATATACAACAAATGTTACAACGTAAACATTATATATAGATAACCAAGTTATCAAAATAAGTATTAAAAACGTGATTAGCAAATATAATATAATGAAAACAAAGTTGTGGGTCAAGATAAGGCAGTAGTGAATTTAGTAGGAAGCAGGGACAGTGAAGAACTTGTTGGAAAGAAAAAAATCTGGATACACTCTCAAAAAGGGAAGGACAGAACAAAATATGGGACAATTAAATACTAGATGCTCGCAGTCTTTAGATCTGAAGAGCTAAGTCTATTCCATTTTTTCTTCTTTCAATAATATTTGGCTGGTAATAAGAGTGTACTGTGTTCCGAGAAGAATAATGTTTCCACCCGTCCAGAGACAGATTCTTCGTGAGATCACGTGACATATATTGTATGACTGCGCGTGTAATGCATTAGATGTTTCAGCAAAGGCAGGATAGGTGAATGTATACAGGGTGTAATTTATACTTACGATTAAAGTGGAAATTTATTGACACAAATTTACAGAGGTGGCGTTGAGTAGATAAAATATTGCGTGCGATGGGACGGTGGTCAGCGAAATAGTGGATATAATTGCTGGCAATCGAGACCTAGTTAGCCGCATCGAGACTCGATTTGGTGGGTGCCAGCTTGATGCGTACGGCTAGAGACGCCACGAATCTAGACCACCACAAACGTATAAAAATGTGAATTTTTATACATTGCAATTGTACTGTTTTTGGTGTTGTGCTAAGACAACGGAATAGTATGGATTAGGGTCTTTCAGCGTTCTGTGTTCAATGCATATTAATCTTTTTAAATATATTTTAAATAGTCTTTTATCATATTTTTCTTATGTACTTAGGTTTTTCTTATGCAACTATATTTATGTTTTATATGTCTGCGTACGTATGTAAAATAAAAATGTCAATGATGTGAAAGGAATGGCGTCGAATAATAAAAAAAAAAATGCATTTAACAATTCAATGATTTTTATTATTATTATTGAATTTATAGATTTTTGGACAAAAATATATTTTTTTTTATGTAATTTCATGCCACAGTAACTTTGTAATTTTTTTTTCAAACTTTAATTGCTAACATGCCAAGTAGGTATAAGTATTTCATTAAAAAAATAATCTCACTGGCTAACATGCAGCTGACAGTCTTTATTCATCTATATTCGTCTGGTAATAACAAATATGACCGGTGATCCCAGTGATATTTAACGATAGCACTGAGATTGCTTAACAGTATAAATAAATATATAAATCATTAAATTAATATCCATAATTTGCAATTTAATATTAGAAAATAAAAATTAAATGAAAATGTGGTTATTTATTTCAATTAGTATTTTTTCTCTCTCCTGTAAAATTTTATTTTTACATATAGACCCTTTTTGTAGGGACGCCTTCAAATAGTGGTTTTAACGTTATCACATAATTAATTTGTTGCTATTAAAGAAAACACCTACATATTATAGTGGTAATGATCCTTACAATAGTTGCAAGGCTGTTCGATAACCGATTTAATCGAGCAAAAGTTTTATTGTGATAGCTTTTCGCCGGAAATTTTATCACACCGAAATAAAGCGACATTAAACAGTGAAATGCAACCCGGTTTCCGTTTCTCTGAGAAAAAACTGAGGAAGATAAAGAAGAGAGAAGATTAGACAGGGAAAGAAGCAAATACAAATTATGCAGCCATAAAAGTGTAATAAAAGATCACATTGTATCGGCTGATATCGAACAGATCTGATGAAAAGGAGTGGAGAAACTTTCAATAGCGTGGTTTATTTTGTGTCAAAATTAAAACAATAGTATTCTTCTACTAGAGCATTATCAATATCATTATCTCCTTTTTAAAATCGTAAGGCGAAATGCGAATCAAATGCAATCGATTTAACCTCCTCGGACCCAAAGGATTCTCTAAACATTTCTTCAAATGTGTTTCCGGCCTTTATAATTTTTATTGTTTGTGTTGTAATTATCAAATTGTTCTATTTTTTTTATTTCTTCATATATTCTTATATTTATAAAATTTTCTTGTAAACAATTTATCAAAGAAATTTAATGTACACACTTGTTGCTGTATCATTGTAGTAAAAGGCTATTAAGCCGTATTTTAATTTTTTTACTATAAGAGTATTCTGATTTTCTAAGCTTGTCAATTAAGCAATTTTCTCATGCTCTACATATTTTTTTTTGAATTTTTATTATATTATGCTTTCCTTAAGCTTCTGCTATGTTGCTATGTTAATTTTAACTTTATATAATATTTATCTTTATATATTCGTATTTGTATTTTAAGTATTTGCTTTCCACTTTATGTTATTATTAATTTTATATGTTTTTTTTCTTGATTGTATTTTTTGAGAAATCATTTTATTTTCATGTATAAATGTACACTTTACCTTGTTGTTTGTAAAAGCCCTGTAGGGCATATAAATATATCTGTAAATAAAAATAAATAAGTAATCAAAATCGGTAATTTATTTCATATTTAACGAAAAAATGTACAGTTCTTAAAATATTTTAAATTTGGGATTCGAAGTACCACTTATAATATCTATTGATGGTTAGCTTAACTAATTTGTAAAATGACACAATGCCAAACATCGATCTGAGAGATTTTTTCCAACTGTCGATCTATGTCTCCTATAGGCTACACTGGTTACAAGGGGGTTAAATAAAAAACAGGTATTATTAACATTAATAAAATAAAAACTTTGTATAAGCCACTTGGAGTAATGTTGTGTCTACCGGATTGGACACCACTGTATCCTCGTCAAGACGGACGCATATTTATGTATGTATGTATGTATGCGTCAACTCAGAAATACAATTGTTGTGTTAAATTATTACAAATAATGGTGATAATCATAAGTATTCTTCAATTTTTCTATATTATTTGTTTGTCATTTACAATGATTCCAAACCCCATCGCTACTCTTCTTCCTCTTTTGTCCTATCCGTCCAGTGGACGTTAGCTATCATCACATTACTTACTGCAGCCAGGAATAGTTCCGTAGTTGACTGGCCAAACCACTTTCTAAGATTTTTCTGGAACGATGTTCTCCTCTTACCTCAATACTTACTTCTTTGGATGTCTCATTACGTGTCCGAGATATTCAAATTAGTTTTCTTTCACTTATTCTTCTTTATTCATCCGAACCGTAACATCCTAATTCTAAGTAACTCTATCCTGCTTATTTTGAGTATTCTTCTGTAGATCCACATCTCAAATGCTTAAAGTCGTAACATCTGACTATTTGACATTATCATGACATCTTTTTCATAAGAAAAAACGTTACACAAGTTTACTTAATATGGCATTCGATTTGAACAAAAGGATTCCATCTTTCTGTTTTGATCATTTTATTTTATTGGGTCATCCAACAACTTTCATTTACATTGCAGTCCAAGGACACAATACTTTATGTCTTAAAGATTCTCATTGTCAATTGCGTTATGTTTACTATTGAGCATGAATTTTTTTTTACTAATTTTATGTTCTAATCCAAAATTCTCAAGTCTTTTCCCAACTTGGTTCAGCATAAGTTGTAAATCCTAAATGTAACTTGTTAGAAGTACAGTATCACCTGCATGACGCAGTTGTTAAGAATCTTCCCATCACGAGTGCATGATATTACCTACCTGTAATTAATTATTACTTGTAATTTTTAACGCTGTATATCATTAATGGCATTTTTAGGGTCATGTCCAGAGAACGAACAGCGCCAGACTCCCTTGTATCGCACTACATAATCAGCCTCGCAGAAGACCTCCCAAAATATGAAAGGATAGGAGGAAATCCACCTCACTGGAGGCGTTATTCTCTAAAGAACAATCCACTTAGGTCTATTAAAAGGAATAAAAAGAAGAAGCATTTTTATGATGTCCTATGCGGTGCTGAGATCAGATTTTGTATTCAGAGTTTAAAACATACGTGTCATATTGCTCATTTGCAAAATGCTTTTAGCCAGAAAATCCAGATTTGAGTAAAAATAGTGCAGAGTTAAATATACAAAACTATAATAACTCCTCATGTAAACTATTGTGCTGCAGTCTTGTATCTGGTCAATGAAGGAAACATCAAGAAACTACAAGTGATGCAAAACAGGGCAATGGGATGGAAATAAAAAAGTACATATTTATAACGTTTTTTTTGTATTTTCATATTTGTACATAAAATACTCAATAACAAAATGCCGAAGTATAACAAAATTATTGTAAATGGTGATGTAAATACATATAACATCAGAAATAGGAATGCAATAATATAACCATATAAGAAAAAATGATATATACAGAATTGTCTAATGTACAGAGTTGTAAAAATATATTATGAGATGCCAGAAAACATGAAAAATATAAATAAAAGAATGAATTTAAAAACAAATGTTATAATTATTGAAAAAATAGTATAGAGTTGTAGAGCAAAATATATATTATTTATTATATTATAGATTGAACCATAGATTAGATCAGACTTTAATATGTATTTTTTTATTATACATTGTTACATAGATTAGATCATATTAGAAGATATATTATACGTGATATTATAAATTGTACCATAGATTAAATCGGATGTAAATGTAAATATGTAGTTTATTATGGATAATATATTAGTAATAGATTTAAGAATGGAATGTGTAAACACTAGTTAATTAATTAATATACAGGATTAATCGATAGAAACAGATAGTTAATATACAGATTAACAAACTTAATTAAGAAAGAAAAAAAAAAGAATTTTGATTATCAGCTTTGCTAATATGATAAAAATTAATAAATTTATTATGTGCGACCACGCCGTTAAGGTGGTCGCTCACGGATGTTCGAAGCGTGTTAATATCGCCCCGGAACTGGCACGTGTTTCACTCCGTCTCCGACCCCGTCTTCAGCGGTGCCCCCGCGCCGGAACATATTTCATGAGTCATTTTTATTGCCTACAAAGTGTGCGCTGTGGAACCATTAAATCCTCGCTGTTATTCCAAAAGGACCAAAGGACCGGCGAATTTATTCCGTCGGTATTTTTAGTATAATTCGGTTTGGATCTCCGCTTAGCGGATACCAAATTTATGCGGATTTTTTCAAGACTAACGGCTAAATCGAAATATTCATTTTCGAATTTCGGAGATGTGGCTGAAGCGCTTTTTGAATAAAGCCATTCTTCTCGTATATTGGTGTATTTCATCTGTTTGATAAAATTAGCTTGGGATTTTGTGAGGGTAGCTTTGAATTTTGTAGTAGTTGGGATTTTTGTATGAGACCGTAGTTAGGTTAAAATAAGGCTATATATTTTATTTCACTTATATATCCACGACTTACCTTTTACTGGTGTTTTCCTAAACTGTTATAATTAATTAATAAATATTAAAATGCGTTTTCTGATACTGTAAACTCCAATTATGTGTACAAAGGATTTTGCGATTTTAGATCGGGTAAATTTGAACATTTACATTAATTTGATAATTATTTTAATATTTTTCAATTAAAAAAAATAAATAATTAAACAATATCTTCATCAGAGCGGACGCACACTAATTATACATTGCTTATTTTGGTAAACTGGTAATTTTTGAACGGGGGCGTGGCAACAGTTATGTTGGGTTAAGTGACAAGTAGCACTTAACCCAACATAAAACAATTGTTTTTATAAATTTTATTGGCTCTAGTGTTCAGGCAATACATGATTCCTAATATTTCAAAATTATCCTAAGGCTCTATTATTTATATGGAGTATCCCATTACCGTTTTTTTAATATGTGCATACACACATATAAAAAATAGAAAAAAAGCTAAAAATGAAAAAAAAAACATTGATCATCGCAAACGACAGCACAAAGACGCACGACACGTGTGACTCCGCCAACGAACTAGTGATGAGCCTGCTCTGTACTAAGTACAACAATGTAGTACTACACTATATGTACTGAAGTGCACACTTCACACGTTTCTATGTAAACTGCACATACAAACTGCAAACAGCACACAGTACAAACTATAAACATAACGAACCTAAAATTTCAATGTACATATTTCAAACCGCATATTAAAAAATGCACGCAACAAACAAGACATTTTAAATAGCACACTTCAAATTTTAAATATGTGAAAATTTTTGCCTATATTTTTGTGAAGTTAACGTAGATAAAATAAACAATTGGACGTTTTAATGTTTTCAAAACCGTTAAAAATATTTTTTCTGAAATCGCTAACAAATATCCAGTATTATCATTCATCCCTCCCTAGCCTCGACATGTGACAATATAATACCCGTTTAACTTTTCCCAAATACCTACATAATACATTGTGAATGTTTATTTTTATTATATAACTTCTAAGATTTATCAGAAGATTAAAAGTTATTTCGGGAATAACTTTTATCTAACCGCAATAATAACCCTCGAGGGTACACTAAAGGCTGCTTTTATTATTTAGTTTTCAATGTTCGTCACCCTTAGGGCTGCCCCGGCAACAAGAAGTGTGATCATCAGGGCCCAGGGTCACATTATGTCACGGGTCATGCAGGAGGACCCCCTTTCACTATTAGAAGGCTACCCAGACCCAGACTATTTGCAAATGGCTACTCAGAGAAATATTAATCTTACCATCCTTCATTCACAACTAATTAAGGGATCCTTCGGGGATTTTGTGACACCAAAAAAGGACATGATTTTAATTTAAACTTTGCACTAAACACACAATGTGAGCTATTGATTACTATTATAGTTTCAAAAGAAGCGTAACAGGAGCAATACAGTTTAATTTGGTAACTATACTACATTAAACTGTATCAAATTAAATCCGCATCACTGGAAGGCGGCTCACATAGCAATCAGCTATGCAACATATGCAAACAAGCGGAGCCACTCTGCAAGCTGGTAGTACCAAGGAGATTTGGAGTCACCAAGTTTGCGGAACATGCTTTCAGCATTGAGGGCCCAGCTATGTGGAATCAGCTGCCTTCATAAAAAGATCGAGAACACATTAGGTAACACCTAAATAATCGCATTCGTAATCCAAGGATGAGATTGTGGCTGCGAAACATATATTTTGCGGATAAGGTTGCACGAACTTGCTCAATGAGGCATTTGATTTCAACAGAAGGATCTTATCTTTCATTTACATTGCAATCCTACAATGCACAATTCTTTGTTCCTTCTCTAATTTCATTCCAGTAATTAAAATTAGTTTAAGAGAGCAGAAATTGAAAGTTTTCTATTCTTATAATACAAGCAGATCACCAATATAACAGTTTCGTTTGGTTTTGAGTGAAAATAATAAAAATGTTGTCACGAGATGGTAAAAGCGGAAGGCGTTTCACGAAATCGAGGACTTTACAGCACTCTATCCGTTTTTAAATAAATTGTAAATTACTACGGAGGTGTGGGATAATCTAATGGATTCGCGAAACATCTAGATCACTGGTCTCTATAAATATGGCGTCGTGCTGCGCAAACAATTCATTGTGTTTAGTGGAAACTACAGATAAAGCAACAATGACGGCAAATCAAGCATTGTGGACAAGCGATAAAGTACGAGATTACCTACCGGTAAGCGAGAAGTTTTCTAGTGTAAACTTGAGCGATTTAAGCAACGTGTGTCAGTAAGAGACATGTTATTTGGGAGTGGTAGTAAGTGAAAATTACGAACATGAACGGTGTAAATTAAGGAACGGTGTTCCGAATAAATATGTGTGCAGCGACTTTGTTGAGTAAATAAAACGACAATTAATTTTAAGTTTTTCATTTACTTCCCAAAGCCGCGACCACGTGACAGTTTAAACGTTATCTGTTATTTAAATGTGCATATCACATATCTTTAACCTTTTTCTCTTTTTTTTAATACATCTTTTTTCTTTTGTCCAGACCTCGTAGATGTATTGCTCACATATCTATAGGCTATATTTCTTTTGTTCTTCTTTTTCTTCTTGTCTTTTCCCCTTTTCACTAAATAGAACTGTCCTTTCCTCACCATTCCTGATTCCCCTTTTACCTTTAATTCTCTCTAGTAACTCTCATGATTTGTTCCTAAACCTTCTCATTTTTTCTCGTATATTGTTGCTATATTTTAATACATAATATGTTAATTCTGAGAAAACTTATAAGATGGTCTTTATAGTATATAATATTCATATGTAACCTGATTTTAATTTGTATGTAAGTTTCCCGCAAATAAATAAATAAATCAAATCCGGAATGCAAGAATATAACCGTTTCAAAATATTGTTTTTCAAATAATACATTCTGAGATAATATTGTTTAAAGTTTTTTATCATAATTCAGATAGTACTGTTAGAGTTCTGTAAAGTGTAAGCATTAAAAGTAATCTTGCGTATCTACATGATAAACAATTATCGTTTCTTCTGTGTGTAGTTTTCTGGGATTTCCGCTATTTGAAGTCATGCGAATATACGCTTTCTTTGAATATACTCGTTATCAATTTTTTATCATCACCCATGTAGTATCTAAATTTTAAACACTTTAGATATATATTTTAATATTGCGCGGTTTTTTGCATGGTACCTACTATTAATTTGATTTTAAAGTTAGGAACAGATTTTCGAACGGAATATTCTTCAGCTGTTTCTGGGGCTCTTGCTTGTGAGTGAGGGGATTATTAATTTTATTCAAAATAACGAAAAAATCATGTTAAAAATAAATTAATAATTTATAGTTGTCCAGGGTACTTAACAATTTCAGAGCTCTAGCTAGGGGGAATTTGGTGAAAAAACATTCACAAGATTCCACCGCAACAAACCTACATAGAGAGTTAAATAAAAGCATGTAAAAAGAATAAATATTAGCTTTATTATACGCTGTAAATAATAAAAATCAAACTTTGTAACCGTTACGCCGTTTCTTCGGAGGGGTAGTCAGAGAAGTTAGGATGCCAAGGTTTTCTGTTCTGATGCGACAATTTTGCTTTATCCACTTTCATACACCTTCTCATGTACGCTCTTTGGTTGTTAAAGCTTTTGATAATTAAAAATTAATAATAGAAGGCAGGCAATCTTAGAGCTACATCAAATCGTGAGGGCAACTCTATCAAAACATATCACAAAACCTTGTGAAAATCACATACATGTATTGTAACCTCAATAATAATAGATTATTTTCATTTAATTATTTAAAAGTAGTATTTAAAACTGTCTCACATACGCGAAAATAGTTATAACAGTTTCATATAGACGTTTAGACAGTTTTGAAATTCAGACAGTTTCTCTGAGATAATTGAGTAATTCAGTAATTAACATTATTCTTTATTTTTTGGATATTCCACAGATCACCACATATTTTGGTGATCTGTGGAATATCCAAAAAAAAGAAAGTATTTCCAATGCAGTCACCGAAGATTAATAATTAAGCATGTACTGTAAACCCTTCCAAAATCATGTTTACGATAAATTTATAGGCTATATTTCCTATAAAATCTCGAATGCCGTATATTCTAAATTCATCTTCGATGACTGCATTATTTTTTTATTGGTATTGCTGCCTTTTTTATACCCACATATATGAATAATTTTCTTCAATCACAACCTGGTGCCAAGGCGAGTTCTAATACGTTTAAGTAGTTTAGTAACACATTTTGAAACAATTATGAAAAGAGCAAACTAAATACTCTTTTAAAAGATTAATGTGTTAGTAAGAAAGTCATATTTATTACAAGAAGACGTTTTTACTCTAGAGACTCCATTCGGATTGGATTATTTAAAAATAAAATAAATTTACCTGAAATCATTTTCGTTACTTTAATTTCAAATTTATATTTGAAATTAAAAAAAACACGTATTAAAACATCTACTAGATGCATTAAATTAATGATCATGAGATGTTTGAGAATATCTGTAAACACTACACCTGCATCTTCTACCCCAATATTATCTATACTAATATTATAAAAAGGTAATGTTTGTAAGTTTAGATGAAGGAGGTAATCTCCAAAACTACTCATCCGATTTAAAAAATTCTTTCACCAATATTTAGAATGGATCTTCAAAATGGAAATAGGTTATATATTATCCTGCTAAAAGAAAATGGCTTTTCGTGGAGACCAATTTCGCAACGTAAGTCGATGAAAAAACGGTTGAGCGAAGGTGTTTCTTATGAACGCTGCCTTAACGGTAAGAGATATATGTATATTATTTTCTGTAGAAAATTTATAAATTTTTCAAAGGTTTTTAAAAAATCCTCAACTACATGTATTTATATATATTAAGGTTAATTTAAAATTGATAAAATGTGATCAAAATATATATTAAAAATTAATTTTAATCTGTCGAGGGTACTGTTAGTAGGCAATGTTAAATTCTTTTAAAAATAAATTTGCTTGTCGTGAGAAAAATTTTATGTAGATAAAAGTTGCCTTTTGCACAACATTGTTTGGATGAGTTGTTTATACTCTCAAACTGAATTACACGCGGGCGAAGCTGTGGGTATAGCAAGTCGTTAATAATTTTTAAATCAACAGTTGTATTTAATTAAATTTAATTATTTATTATGATTAATGCATATACATACTTCATACCTGTAATTTTTAGCTATTAGCAATCTTCTTCATCCTTCTCTATAAATGGATCTGAGAAGTGAGAAGACCTTTATGTTGAATGTTTTATTGTATCTCTTTGTTTAAAAATAATAAATAAATAAAATTAAAAAACAAACCCATAAAAAACAAGTCTTTATTATACTTCCTTCCTCATTGAAACAGGTTTCGCGCCTACCCCGCGCGTCGGGCTAGACGGACTCGAAATTAAAGAATATTTAAATCGTTAAAATTTAGAAAAATCCAAAATTAAACTATAATTATAAAATTTTTTGCAACGAAAATTTGTTAAATCATTTAAATCGTCGCCAAGAATCTGCCTGCAAAGATTCAGCTCGATTGGATCACGAAAAAAGGGTTAAAAATCGATCCAAAGTTTTTTCGGCAGACAAGCAAATGCTACGAGTTAAAAGAAAGGGAGTAAAAATGGACAATATTAAATTTTATGTATATGCATTTTCATTTAAGAACAAACAAAAAGGTGAAAAAAAAAATTCCTGTTAAAAGAAAATCTCCCTGGCTACCACTGGAAAGATAAATTGTGATACATTCAATCAAATTACGACTGGGATACATCTAATGCGCCCGTCTTGTGGGCGACCTTTTGAGTCGGGGCCTTTGTGCGCGGGTCTTATTGATGGACGCCGTCACACGGCACAATAATATACAAGGCGACAATTTTTATGTAATTTATTTTATTTCGTAAAGAAAGTTAACCCTTTCTCGTGCCGTAGGATTGTGTATTAGGATGTGTCATTTTTTTCAACTCCCAGATTTTCAAATTTAATAGTGTTCAACTGTTGTACTTTCGTATATAATTAAATAAAAATTTAAAAGTTTTCATTAAAACTGTTACTTTTGGCTTGCTCGATGGCCTTTAAATATAGAGATATCAGAAATATATTGTAACAAAATGGCAAAAGAGATTTTTTTTAAATAGAGATGCAAACATGGAATACGTGTCACATCAATATTCTTACTATTTTTAAACTAACCTAAAAGCTTGTGTTGTGGAAATAGAACTAACTTGCTGGTGGTGTGGTGTTGGTGGAGTGAGATTCAAACCCGCGAACTTTGGATCACGAGGCGAGAGTCTTAACCACAAGACCAACAAACAAGCTACTCTTTACGTATTAAGATTACGTACAAAATCTTTCGTAATATTTCGAAGATGTTAATAACGTAGACAGAAGCCTCTAGTACAGTCTACCACAATCTCGTTTTATAATAAAGTAACAACTAAATATGGACACTTTCTAAGTAATGCAGTAAATCAATTAACAGAAAACCAGGAATTTCGATAATAATATAATAGAATTTTATAAACCGGGGAGTCTTTAATGAAAAGTGCCTATGAAAAAAGTATCTTAATATAGGACCAAAAATATTTAATTATCCATAGGGGAAGGGGTAAGTGAAATCTTATAAATAGGTCGATTATAAGTGGTATATCCACTGTTTGACAATGGTCTTACAAGTCAAAACAGCTATCACATTAAAAATAACGCTTAACCTGCAGAACTTTATAATAACTTAACTTATTGAAATTTAATTTTATTGATATTGTTAATACTTAAAGCATTAACGTTGTGGTTAGGCATTATAATAGAATGTTAGTTAACTTAGTCAAAATCACTACCAGATTTAAGGTCCCGCCCCCTCTCACTCTCTCCCGTTAGATTCCTGATTGTTCTGTAGGCTAGTTAGTGCATGCTTGTCTCTGATATGATTAACTTGCATGTGATAAATATTGGTGAATGTTTTACAATACTACGGTTGTGGTGTATAGTGTTGTGAATAAAGTAGTGTAGTGTTGGTCCTGACGAAGAGACGGGTACGTCTCGAAACCGGTAGACCATAAATCTGGTAATGGTTTTTAACTAAGTTACCTAACATTCTGTTAATAAAACTTAATTTATTTTAAATATCATCAAAAAATGTTCATTTAAGAGTGAAATATTACGAAAAAGTGTGATTAAAATTTTCAATTTCATCTTCGTCATCATCATCATCAATTTCAAATCATTTGTTTTCAATTGTCTCCCGCAGCCGTGACCCGTGACAGTATATTTGTAGTATTTACACATTGCATTTATAATAAAATACTATTTGTCTAATTTTAATATAGCCAGCATCACAATTAGACCATAAATAATTTATTGTTGACAGTTTGTTAGCGTTCATTACGTACCCTCTTTCGGGAAATCTCACCTTTTTTTTTTAAAAAAGTTATTTAACTTTAAATTTACTGCATGTTTATATTTTATTACAAATTTAAGCAATTTGATAAAAATCTATTTAAAGAAAATAATACTAAATCATCTCTGAAAAATCACTAAAAACCAACATTTTCAGAAAATTTGGCTCATTAAAGCTATTTAAACACAATTTTTGATAATTATTACGTTTAAAAATAAAATACATTTTTTCACTTAACATAGTGACTCATCGTTTTTCCAGTAAATAATAATATCTCGTTTCTTTTAAAATTGATATATAGCGGCGGTAACAGAATAGAACAACGTTTCTTCTGGATTGAATTTTTGGGGATATTCTGCAGTGTTTCTATGACTTTCTGTCTTCTGATCGACGCTTCGAATCCCATTGCTGGGTTTATTGTCAAGGCTGCTGTGTTTTTGTGAGGGTTGATGGTGTGCTCACAGTACCGTATTGAAACTAAAATGATGTTTATAAAAATAAGTTAGTTAGAGAGTCTATTAGAGATGTTGCATTTATAATTGTTGATTTCGGTGGTCGAGCCGCATGTATAGAACTCAGATTGTCGTAAATTCAAAGTAATTTGTGAAAAAAATCGAATCATATCCATAGAACACCGAAGACAGCCCGAAATTATGTTGGAGGTGGGTCCCTTTTATCTTTATTTGTAAATCTCTTCATTTTTTCTTCTCTGGTCAATTTTTTCTCCTTCTCCAGATAGTTTCATCATTACTAACTATCTTGACCAACAGGTTGTAACTACACATGTTTCTGGAGTCTACAGGCGTGGGTGCACATGACGACTTGACACTAGCCGTGTTTTCCAAGGTATAATATATATTTAACATTTAGGGATTTTAATGATTGTGTTCTTTGAACATCGTTTTTGATATATTAATAAAGAAATCAATAACTTTTTGCTGATATCTTTACTACTATATCAAAAACTATTATGTTATGACTCTTGCCGAGTGATTCAGTTGTAGGTGGCTCTACTATCAAACCAGCAAATAAGATTTCTTTTCATAACCATATACTAAAAGAGGCGTCGGAAGACTTCAAAAGTGATGGGCCGACGATATAGGAGGGAAGAAATGGCTACAACTAGCAAATAACAAGGAAGGATGGAAGGGTATAGAAGAGGTCTATGTCCAGCAGTGGAGAGATGAATGCTGAGGAAGAAGAAGAAGAAGAGCATTTACTTAATTTGAAAATTAAAGGAATATTGATGCGAAACGTTTTCCGTATTTGTATGTTTATTGAGAATTAAACTTAAAATAAATAGGCTTAAAAACGTCATTGAGGAGCACGATTTTCATTTGACATTGTAAATTGTCGGCAGCGTCAAAACTTTCAATTTTTGGTATTTACAAATGTAAACGCTTGCAACTGAGTAGCTTGTTGGTCTCGTGGTTAGGACACTCGCCTCGTGATCCAAAGATCGCGGGTTCGAATCTCAGCCCAGACTAGCAAGTTAGTCCTATTTTCATAGCACAAGCGTTTAGCTTAGTTTGAAAATAGTAAAAATATTGATGTGACACGTATTCCGTGTTCGCATCTCTATTTTTTTAAAAAAAAAAAAAAAATTACTTAGAAAAAAATTGCTTAATCGTTATTTTGTTTAATTTTCTAACTATCCTACTAAGATTAAAGCGATTGATATAGCTATGTTATTTAGTTATATAGTTTAATTTTACTCATCTTTAATTGATACTATCCCCGCGATTAATATATAAAAAAATTATAAGAGTATATTTGTTTTTATTTTAATTTACACTAAATTAAACATTATAATTTTACACAAATGTGGTCCAAAGTCACACAATTTTTTAGAATCTTCATAGTACCTAGCATACAAAATAAAGTCTTTAAAAAGTTTTTTGTTGATCTTATAAAAAAAAGATCAGTAATTTATACTTAGATACTTTTCTTGTAATATTTATAGTTAATAAAGATATAATAGAAATCATCTGTTTATTTAAAGTTGCTGCAAAACAAAAGCTGGTTGTTATTCTGTAAAATGATATTTTTTGTTGTGAATTAAAAATAGTAAAAATTATATAAGTGTGATTTCAGAATGGATATCTTTCTACATGTCTATCAGTTAAATCCAACTATTCGTCGTATTCTGAAATAAGCAATATTGCTATATCTGTATCTTGACAGTTATTGCATAACATAATGACGCCAATTTTGACGTTTTAAGTTAATGAGTGCAATCAATCAGAAAGCTTTAAATGTAAAAAAACGTTTAGTTATTCACAATTATAAATAATGATCTTTCTAATTGATTGTATTAATTAATTTCAAACATTTCAAACTTAAAACTTCAAATTGGCGGCATTAAAATGCAATACAATAATTGTCAAGATACATAAATAGCAATATTGCTTATTTTAGAATACGGCCGATAAAACAACATTAATACAATACGATGTTGGAGTGAGATTAAAATCTTGAAGAGTTTCCAGCGAAATCAAACAAAAAACGAGACCTGTCATGTAGAGGATTTATAATTAAAACTTTGTGTTTATAGGTTTATTTTTTCTTATTTTGGCTACGTTGTGCTTATGTTTGAGTCAAAAATTTACTGCGAGCTTTGATAAGTAGGATCATTAATTTTTAAAATATGCAAAAAATAAATGTCTTTATTTTGATCTATCATTTTGATCTTGCATTTTGGATTTACTTACTTGTTTTTTTATTTAAAAAGATTGAGAAAATGTTATCCGTCTTATTCATCTAAGGCTACTTGAAAATCTCGTTGATGGTATTTAAACGTATAAATATTCAATGATGGTTACAGTCAAGTTCAAATATCAAAGATCTGTTTTATTTATTAAATTTTTTATTACGTAAAAGTGTCAAGATATGCAACATATATTTTTTTTCATTTTGTATTTTTGATTGGAAAAGTAAATGATTATTTTAGAAAAAATATCTTATTTCAACTATTTTACAGATCATCACTGTTAATATTGCAAAAATATAAAAGCTTCTTTACTTAACAGTTCCTCTAATTTTTTAAAAATGTTAATAACTGTTTTTTTATAACTCTATTAAAATTTTTATTGTTTTATAGTCAGTTTTGCTAATTGATTGATTTTCACAACTTTTAAATATAATTAAATAACTTTCACAAAGGGTCCTTAATAACTCAGAATTTTGTTTAATTTTTTGTAAACTAAATAAATTGTATAGTTCGGTCATGGTTTTATTTATATGATTTAATATAATCATTCGTCAAACGCTTTTAAATTAATTGAATTAGAATTATTAAACACATATTATTAATTTTTATAGTTTTAAAAATGACTTAATGAATGAAAAATGAAATAATGATAAAAATGATAATTAAATAACTTTCATAAAGGGTCCTTAATAACCTTTATATTTAATATAATCATTTGTCAAACGCTTTTAAATTAATTGAATTAGAATTATTAAATACCAATTATTAATTTTTATAATTTTAAAAATGACTCTTCTCAAAGGTTATGGTGCAATAATATTATTGTATTATATTGAATAAATGTTTGTATTATATAACATTATTATTTAGATTGATAAATATTTGGTCTTTATATTTACCTACCTGCAAATTAATATATTATAATAAAGATGCTTTATTGTCATGAATTCATACAATGACATATATTCCTTCTCTTACTCTATACAAGAGTCCCTATCTGTATAGAAATGTAAGAATAATATTTTACTTTATTTTAAATCTTTTATTGTATCACTTTATGAACAATTATCAATAAATCATAAAAAACTTAATAATTATGTATCTTTTAAGAACAAAGAACCTCTAACGTAGATATTTCAACCATATTTATCATAAAACTATGATTGAATTCAATTTTGGTCAAAAATATAACATATCAACGATAAAAGGTCTTAAAAAAATATTTTACACTAAACAATTAAAAAAAATATATAAAAAAATAAAGAATTGAAGCACTTCTATATCTATTAAAATTTTTCGTATCGTAGTTTGAATTTTTTATTTAAGAGGTGGATAGTATTAAAGTTTGAAGGAGCAGTCAACGTGTAGTGGGAAAGTTAACACGCCCTTATGTTCGTCTAGGCAGACCTTCGGATCCAAGGCGAGGATGACACAGTCACGTACCCCTTTTCAGAAAGGCGACAGAACTCACTACTATCCTTATGGTATAATCTTATTCCTTATTAGAAAGACACAGTCATAAGTCAAAGGAGTAATTCCAATATCATATATGAAAGAAACATTTTGGCAGATCATGCACTAGGGGAGATATGGGAGAGAGTATTACAAGGTGGATGTGTTTAGGTAGATATCCCCGCCCAAAACAGTACCCGCTTTCTTACCAACGTCAATAGTTACGCCGCGATTACTGGTCGAAACGAAGCTACAATAAGAGCCAACGAGACACAACCTGGTCTAAGTCCAAAAACGGAAAGGACCTTAAAAAATAAAAATAAAAATTTATATCCCGGTGATCAAACCTGATAAATTAAACAAAATAAGAGTAAAAGCAAAGCGTTTACGTTTTTGGACAGATATTGAATTATACATTTCGCAAAATATGTGTTATGATTGAACTCGAAGTCAGAACGACTGGAAGGTTCGTTTGTGAAATAATCACGTCCATCTGCCAAAACATGAATCTGAATAGAAAATGTGCGCTGAAGCCATGTATGTGAATTAAAAGTGGTGAGAATGTATGTGGTAAGCAAAAGAGCCACTAGCTGGAAGTGGTGAAAAACTTGTTGAAATCACTATTTCTTAAGAATACATCGTCACAAGGGATAATATCTCGTCCCGAATTCATCCCTGAAGGTATACGCCGCCAACAGCAGGAACTAATCAATTCCTGGATTATTTTTTTTAAACAGAGATGCGAACACGGCATACATGTCACATCAATATTCTTACTATTTTCAAACTAAGCTAAACGCTTGTGCTTTGAAAACAGAACTAACTTCCTGGTCTGGAGTGAGTTTCTAACCCGAGAATTTTCGATCACGAGGCGAGAGTCCTAACCACAAGAAAGCTACTCACGCGGACTCCGTCATATAAAATTTCATTTTATTTTTTTTTATATTTCAAATGTAAGTATGATTAAAACTTACACTAACTGACATAAAAGTAATCGGAATAGAGTGATTTCTTAAGTTTTTGAGCCAATGAAGAGGAGTTGATTTTATTTTTTGTGATTTTTTGAAGTTTAAATTTAAAGGCATAAATAAATACATATAATTATGATGATACTTTCTACCCAATATACTTAGCTATTACCTTAAACACAAAAAATCATTAAAATTATAAATAACTGCTGCCTGTAGTACTTTAAAAAAATCTTTAGTATCAGAGACGTACGTCAGAGTTAATGGTTGTAAATTTACGCCAGTGGTTGACGGTTAATATTTTAAAATGGCCTATGATACAGCATATCACTACGAAAAAAAGATTTTTTTTGTTCAAAAGACTTATAAAACAATATTATTTTTTTCCCAAAAAATTCAAAACAATAAAAACTAACCCATAAGAACCAAATTTTTATTTTACTCCCTTTCTTTGTAAATTAAGTTTACCATCATGTAATAATTGATCGACTGAAAATGAAACATGTCTAGACAAATATCTATGCCAAAAATCTCTAAAAATATCTCTTTATTATTTGATTTCTTCCCAAAAAACCGAAGTGTGTGGTCATCTGTGAACCAATTGTCATAAATTTTCGAAATTCGTAGTGAAGTACCTATTATACCTACCGACAGAGTAATTCAAATTTTAAATATTCCGTGACGTTATCGGGCCGCCGGCGCCGTTTGAAGTAATAAAACATTTGTAATGAATTCAATTTAAATTTAATTTAAATTCTATTCAATACATACAATACAATTCAAATTAAAAAAAAACATTAAAATTTCGAAAAATCCCAAATTATACTATAATTTTTTTTTAACGAAAATTTGACAGATCTTTTTGATCGTCGCTTCGAGTCTGCTTGCAAAGTTTCAGCTCGATTGGATCACGGGAAAAGGGTTAAAAATCGATCCAAAGATTTTTCGTCAAGAAAACAAGCAAGCAGACGCCACGAGTTAAAAGAAAGGAAGTAAAAAGACGAATTTTATTATAAAACTAACGCATACTAAGTATTCGGCATAATACTTTGAAATATTTTTTCCACCAGTCTGAAAGGGGGACTCCCCTTTGTCTTCCAGGACTTTTTCTCGCTATTTCCCCTTGAATAATGAAATGCAGGATCTAGTATTTCTTTGGATGTCTCATGATATTGCCGAAATATTGCAATTAATGGTTTTTTTATTATATTGTATTTTAATGTATTTCTTTATCAGCCGGAACTTAAAATTTCTTTTTCTGGTTTGCGTTTTTTGGGATATTCTGCCGTGTTTGATGATTTTTACAGGTTGTCTCTTTAGAAAATGTATCATTAACAAAATATGTAATGAATGTTGTCAAATGTAAAAAAAATACTTACTAACCCTGTAACTTATTTGTGTAGCAATCAATATATCTTTCATTTTGGACAAAACGTGTCACAATCACGTCAGAATTCGTTTTATTTTTAAAGATAACAAGAAAACAAAGAAATCCTTTGTTCGGTAGCACTTGTAATATTTAAGATAATAATATGATACAAATAAAACCCATGACTAATATAATATTACACATTTTTGTAAAAAAATCACCTGATAGGCCATGAGTCATACTCTTGCTTAATAGATGAATATTTTAAATTTATCGCTCAACATATTTATTATTCCGTATCAATTCGTATGTACGTACGTATCAATTCATATCGTGGTTGATCACTTTCAAAGGTGCAAATTGGTCTGTATCTAATGATTTATATTTAAATGAAGAAATATGTACTTATAAATAAAGAATTAAAAATTTTAAAAATTCTTGTATCTATAATGTAAACTTAGAAGAAGTTAAATAGGGGTCAACCGAAATAAAAAAAAACAAATCATTTTATTGCAATTAACAACATGATGAAAATATACCCCGGTGAAAACAATCTCCTTGTACAATTTTATAACTTTGTGTATTTTAGTCTAGTTAGAAATCACGGGACATAATAATTGGAGAATTTTGAACCTAATTTTTTTTTAACTGATTTTATTCGCTTAAACTTAAAACTTATTTCAGTTTAACTCACAAACTTATTTCATAGACTTAACACCTAAATAAAGAACCTATTGCTTGCCCAACGTAACTTGGCGTGCGGCGAATTTGGAACTAAAACCCGCTCCGCCCGCACCCGGCGGTAACCCCTCGCCCTGTCATTTAGTTCAATTTTGTATTTGGTCGGGAGCTGTGACATCTTGATTACCAATATACACTGAATTATTATGTCCAAAACATCCTTGACAGTCCTGGATGGTGCAAGAACAATTGCCAATGAAGTATTAAAGTATTTACCTAAGAGGCGAACACTCGACAAAAAATGATCTTCTCTCCACTTTTTTCTAATGTAATTTGTTTATTAAACCCACAATCAAGGCGATAAATTAAAACAATATTTAATGTAATTATCTCACGAGCGTTAATAAAATAACAAAAATGAATATGGACACCTTCACAGTAATTCAGTAAATCAATTAACAGAAAACTAAGAATTTAGATAATTAAGAGTAACGTAGAATTTTATAAATCGGGTAATTTTAATGAAAAGTGTCTAAGAAAAAGAATCTTAATATAGGACTTCACCTTAAATATTTAATTATCCATAGGGGAAGGGGTAATTTAAATCTTATAAATTAATCGATTAAACATCCATTGTTTTGATAATGGCCTTACAAGCCGAAACAGCCGTGACATTAAAAATAACGCTTAACCTGCAGAACTTAATAATAATATTCATTAAAATTTATTTAATTTCAAATTCCATTGATAAATGTTTATATACGAGTGAAATATTATGAAATAGTGTGATTTAAATTGTCATTTGTTTTCAATGGTCTCTCGCAGCCACGACACGTAACAGTATTTTTATTGTATTCATACATTGAATATATAGGAAAATACTATTTTTCTAATTTAAATACAGCCAGCATTAGAATTATACCATAACTAATTTATTTTTGACAGTTTGTTAGCCTTTATTACGTACCGTCTTTCGGGAAATCTCACCTGGTTTTTTAAAGTTATTACTATAAATTTTCTGCAAATCAATATTTTATAACAAATTTAAGCAATATGATAAAAATTTATTTAAAGAAAAAAGTACTTTATCTTCCCTGAAAATCACTAAAATCCAACATTTTTAGAAAATTTGTCTCACTTGAGTAACTTTAACGCAATTTAAAAAAAATAATTATTAATTTTTTTGTTTAAAAATAAAACACATTATTTCACTAAATACAGTGACACCGTTTTGTATTTTTTCCTAAAATAAATCTGTTTGCTCCCTTGGGAATCCTGGTTCTCATTTCTTTTAATTGTTATATGGCGGGATTGAGTTTGCAGGGATATTCTGCCGTGTTTCTATGACTTTCTGTCTTCTGGTCGACGTTTCGGATCCCATTGCTGGGTTCATCGTCAAGGCCGGCGTGTAATTGTGTGTGTTGATAATGTTTTGGTTAAGTAGTTTCTGCCTAATACTTAGTAGCTTAGACAAGTTTTGGCTTGCAATACCGTATTGAAACAATAATGATGTTTATTAAAATAAGGTAGTTAGTTAGAGAGTCAAAGCTATTAGATCTGATGCATTTATAATTGTTGATTTCGGTGGTCAAGCCGAATGTATAGCAAATTCGAAGTAATTGGAGAAAAAATCGAATCATATCCGTAAAACACCGAAGAGAGCCCGAAGTTATGTTAGGGGTCGGTCCCTTTCTTCTTTATATTTCAATATCTTCATTTTTTCTTCTCTGGTTCATTTTTTCTTCTTCTTCAGATGGTTTTATCCTTACCGAATATCGTGACCAAAGGTTGTGGCTACACATATTTCTGGAGTTAAATAAGTGAAATTATATAAGTGTGACTTCAGAATAGATATCTTTATACATATTATTATCTATCAGTTAAATCCTACTATCCGTCATATTCTGAAATAAGCAATATTGCTATACCTGTATCTTGATAGTTATTGTATAAAATTGTATTGCCGCCAATTTTGACGTTTTAAATTAATGCGTGCAATCAATCGTAATGCTTTAAAACGTAAACAAACGTTTAGCTATTTACAATTGTAAATAATGAGCTTTCTAATTGATTGAATTCATTAATTTCAAACGTTTCTAACTTAAAACTTCAAACGGGCAGAATTAAAATGCAACACAATAATTGTCAAGATACAAAAATAGCAATATTTCACATTTCAGAATACGGCCGTTAAAACAACATTGATGTAACAAGGTATTGGAGTGGAATGAAAATCTTGAAGAGTTTCAGTGAGTTTAAGTTTTGAGTAGCGTAATCAAACAGAAAACAAGTTGAAAACGAGACCTCTCATATATTGGATTTATAATTAAATCTTTGTTTTAATATGTTTTTTTTTCCTTATCTTGGCTACATTGTGGTTGAGTTTTAGTCAAAAATTTACTGTACACTATGATTTGTATTATTTATTATTATTATTAATTTTGAAATATGGAAAAAACAAATGTTTTCCATAAATTCGATACTTAAAACAAATACACCAAAATAATTATTTTGTAAAAATTAACCTTTCAAAGCAGACTTTGTATAGAATGATTAAACTTGATTGTAGAGTCCTTGTTCCAGCGGACGGCAGGACGCGTGTTATCCTCCTTAAAAGGTTTATGGGGAGGAAAAGGAAATCCAATTTGTTAAGCGGGTTAAACCAAACAGGAAAGATGCTACAAGTGTGCGGAAAGGGATGGCCAGTGGCTTCTTAGCGAAGGGTTGATAGAAGTTTTTTAAAAATATTTTATATTAAAGGAAACACATTCTTATTGAGAAGTTGCAATTGCAGTGAATTATTAAACAATTTTTATTAATCAATTAGAAAAGACATACAGAAAATTAACGAAAAAATATTTACTTCTTCAAATATAGCAAAATTATTATGTGGTGACATAATTTATAAAAATTAACTTTGTAAACCCCATTTATTTATTGAAAAAATTCAACATGTTTTGAAGCCAATGGCTTCTTCATCAGCATTTTGTAAAATTTTGCTTTTTTAGCCGTACTCGCTTTAATAGCTCGCTTCTTCAAATATAGCAAAATTATTTTGTGGTGACAATTATAATTTATATAAATTAACTTTGTAAACACCACTTATTTATTGAAAAAATTCAACATGTTAATTTGAAGTTATCAAAGCGAGTACGGCTAAAAAAGCAAAATTCTACAAAATCCTGACGAAGAAGCCATTGGCTTCGAAACATGTCGATTTTTTCAATATATAAGTGGTGTTGACAAAGTTAATTTATATAAATTAAATTAAAAATACTTAAATGCCACCGGGACTCGAACCACGAACCTTACATTCTATCCGGGAATGGCGCGTTATCCAATTTCGCGAAATTGAATAACGTGGTTCGAGTCCCGATGGCATTTAAATATTTTTTCGTTAATTTTATTTTTTCTGTATGTCATTTCTAATTGATTAATTAAAATGGTTTAAAAATATTTTCTTTATTCATTAATTTTGGCGTTAAACATGTCAATATTTTAGTTATGGCTGTTATTAAAACTGTTAGTTAAAACTCAATGACTGTCTGTCTGTCCATTTTCTATTCAAATCTACAGGGTATCGTAGGCGACATTTCCTCCCTTACCCTTTACCCCTCCCCATCCCCCTGACAAATTTCTATACAAATCAGTACCGTTCAACCGACCTGAATCAAATTTTGCATACTTATTTTTTAGGACCTGGTAGGTAACGTAGGTAACATTTTCCCCCTCCCCCAATTTTGCTTATCATAACATGTGTAACACGTGTGTGCGTAGCTTTCCGGTACAGGCGAGAGGCCCAATTTTCAGGATTCAGTGTCCAAAATCGCCTTCCAGGAAGATTGTGATGTCTCTTGGTTGTGGTTACCTTGGTTCACCAAGCTCATTGGTTTAGCTCGGCTTCTTATGGTGGCCCGCATCCAAATGGACCGTGCAATCGGGACATCATTATGATTTTGAAATGGTTAATATCCAGAGATAATTGCTGGTATAATCCACAATCTTAAGTCAGTTTTGATGTTGATAAAAATAAAACGTGGCCCTAGAACAAAAATATACAATTATTTCTTCTTCAAATACAGCAAATTTATTTTGTGGTGACATAATTATAATTTATATAAATTAACTTTGTAAACACCACTTATTTATTGAAAAAATTCAACACGTTTCGAAGCCAATGGCTTCTTCGTCAGAATAACAAAAATTTTTAAATTTTACTTTTGTTATCCTGACGAAACCTGTTGAATTTTTTCAACAAATAAGTGGTGTTTACAAAGTTAATTTATATAAATTATACAATTATTTCCTAATTCAGGTTTTGGAAAATCCATTCGATATGCTGATGCTGTATGTGATATCCTACCGGTGTTAAAAGATTCCCTCAGAATTATAATGGTCACCTCGACCTTTTACACTGGGCCTTGGTATTAAAGTGGTGGCACAGAGCTGTATGGCGGGCGTATGGATAATTTTTAAAAATGAAAATTTTGTAGTCTCTATAACTATAAGTATTAGAATATTGTTGCTTGAACATTTTCGGCTCGTTAATTAGACAGGAATCTACCTATAAAGTGTTGTGGACTAGCTCTGTTACACCCTGTATAGAATAAACTCCTAATTGTAATAATCCTCCAATTGTTTATTTCATTTCTCATTCACCATTTTATTACTTTTTCATCATTAAATCATATCTAAAATTCAAATTAGATATTACATTTTTATTTAGTCTCATATATATATATATATATATATATATATCTGAAACATTTTTCATTTTTGACTTCTACAAAATAATATTGATGAATAAATAAAGATTTTTTGAGAAAAACTAAAATTTCAAGATGATCCAACCTTGTATAGAAAGCATTACCATCTTCTTCCATAGTATTCAAACGCGTTACAAAAGGCGGCCTATGCGAAACAAGTTCAGGTAAGCTGATATTTACTACACTTCTTTATTTTGTCATCTTAAATAACATGCGTAAATATTTTCGCGCTTCAAAAGATATCACAATGATATTATAATTATGTGACATATATGTATGATAATACCCACAGAGCAGTGTAGCATAATAGTTGGGGGACTTTCGTATTCGTATTTGTGTAAAAGTAGATAATATAACTTCGCTGTATATATAATAAATACTATGTGCCGTTTAGTAAATTCTGAGATAAATGAATCAATTTGTCAATTTTTATCTAGTCTTGTCAATTTTTATTAAGTCTGCCTAGTAATTATTTAAAATATTTTTATAAATCTAATCTCTGCAACTATTGTTTAAAACAGTTTAATTCGTTTATCTCAGAATTTAGTAAAACGTCACATTCACGTCATGGATTCTAGATTCTTCCGACTGTTTTTGGTGTTTCAAGCATACTTGATTATTCATTTAATTACTTTATCAACCAATTTCAAAGGTCGTTTTGTATCACTTAAAAAAATGACAAAATTGACAATTTCTGTAGAAAATCAGATAAGATAACGTTTAAGAACTCACGCTCAACACCTAATCTACAACTTTAGTCGGTTCCTATCTTTTCAGTGATCCAGTTAAGTTTGAATCCTCAATTTTTTGGCTCAACACTCCTTGAATAATTTTCTTTGATGCCATGGAATCCAATGTCGATCATCGCTGGCGCTCAATGCCAGATTGGCCTCATAAAGAATTTCTTCTAAACGGTCTGTACTACCTTGAAAATTTTACATTACGTTGTTACCTCTGCAAGAAGGATATAGGACAGTGGATGCAGGGGAATTTTGTGGAAGCGGATCATGCGCGCTCATCTCCTGAGTGTCTCTGCGTACTTCTGGCTGGGGCCAAGCGACCAGAGTACTTCAGGGAAGACGCGCGACTGCAATCGTTCTTCGACTGGCCGAGCCAAATGGTCCCGCGACATTCACCAAAGTCCCTGGCGAAGGCCGGCTTCTTTTACACCGGATGCGGAGATCAGACCGACTGCTACCACTGCGGCGGTAGGCTTCAACACTGGGAAGACGGCGCAGACCCCATGGAAAGGCATGCCCGTTCCTTCGGTGACTGCCAGTACCTGCGCGTCATTAGGGGGGATGGCTACATACGCAAATTCGTGTTCAGCAAGCTATAATATCCTCGTGTGCTTTGTGCCGTGCGGTCACGTGGTGACACGCCTGAAATGCTATCTCGTCAAGGTCACATCTCCCGTTTGCGTAAACTTCTTGTGTTCACTATCTTCTCCTTTCGTTCTTAGTCTCAGAGATTTATAATATTCTAATAAACGCGTCTCATAAAAATTAAAACGTAGAACTAAAAAACTATTTTATGTGTTCTTTTCAAAATGATTATATATATAATATATATATATATATATATTATATATATATATACGTAAACTCATAACCAAGCGCTTGGTTATGAGTTTTATTTTTTAATCTACAGACTACAAAACCAGCCAGTTTGGTTTTGAATTTTATTTATCATATTTTTTAATTTATCAATATAATTTTTTTAATTATCAGAATTTATTTAAACGATAAATAACGTTTATCAGATTAGTATATCAGAAGAAAGGTCGGCAACCTGCGCCTCGCGAGCCACATGCGACTCTTTTGATGTCAAGATGCGGCTCTCCAGTTCCGTGCGCAAATATTAATAATAATATTATTTTATTTTCAAAACTTATAAAAAATATTATACTGCAAACAAAACTTTAAACAGGATAAAAACGCTCAACAGAGAACAGTGAGAATAGGTGGAGTAGAGAGACATTTTTTAAATGTTGCAACACTGTTCTGTTTGTTTAGTTATTGGTGCACTATGTCAGTAAGTCAGAACTTTTTTCGATCAAAAAGTAAATATTTTCATAATTATACTGCACTGTATATTCTGTTTGTTTCATGTTGGTATGATACGTATTGTATATGAATATGAACTATATGTGTTGAGCTTTCTAAATCTTTAACGAAACGTTTAACGAAGTTGACTTTTTTACAGATTAACAATTAACGAAATGATATATTTAATTAACGGTTTATTAATGCCATTTAAGATAGCTAAATAAAATTTAAAAAATCTTTATTTCAATTCCGCAGTTCAAGAATGGCTTCTGATAAAAAAAAGAGACGAATCGAAGAAGAAAATCGAGTGATGGAGTCGTTTGCGTTCATATTCAACACAGGTGGCCTTTCGACTTGTCTCATTTGCTAAGAAAAACATGCACACAATAAGAAGTCAAATTTGGAGAGACACTTCACTACAAAACATACCCGATTCGCTGCTGAATATCCAATTGGTGACGCACGGAAAAAAGCTGTTAAAGAGCTTCAAAAACAAAACCAACAGTCGAGTTCTATGCTAAGTAACTGGGCGCAATCTTCAAATCTGGCAAGCTTCGCAATATCATTACAAATTTCAAAAAGAGGGAAATCATTCACAGATGGTGAGTACGTCAAAAATTTTTTCATATGTGGAGCTGAAGAACTGTTTCGTGATTTCAAAAACAAAACCAAAATCATTAGGAAAATCAAAGATTTGCCATTACCTGCTAAAACAGTACAAGATAGAACATCTAAAATATCTTCTAATGTAACAGACATGGAAGTGGAAGACATTAAATTGGTTTCTGCTTTATCACTTGCTATGGATGAATATTGCGACATAAAAGACACGGCACAAGTTACCCTTTTCGTCACGTATATGTCGTCCCAAGGTCCAAAAGAAGAACTGCAAAGATTGCTGCCCCTCTCAGGGCAAACTTGAGGAAAAGATATAGCAAATGCTGTGCAAAAATGCCTGGAAGACTATGAAACCGATATAAATCGTTTCCATAACAACTGATGGAGCCAGAAGTATGACAAAATACATAGAGGGGTAACAACGATTCTTCAGTAAAAAATAAACCATGAAATTTAACTTTTCACTACAAAATTAATCAAGAAGCGCTTTGTGTAATGTAAATGTTTTAGGTCATGAACTTGGTTATTTAATATCATTAACAGCATTCTGGCAAAAGTACTCTACCGTCGCCAGTTTAAGGAATTTCTTGAAGAAATAGAAAGCCAGTATTTTGACAAACTTCTGCACAATAAAGTGCGATGGCTTTCCAGAGGTAACGTATTGAAACGTTTTGCTTCTTACTTAAGTGAAATAAAAACATTCTACAATGAAAAAGGCATTACCCATCCCTAATTGAAAGAAGACAATTGGCTGCAAAAATTCAACTTCATGGTGGATGTCACAAAGTTACTAAATGGACTAAATGTAAAATTGCAAGGAAAGGGAAACCCGGCATATGCCTTGCTTGAAAAAGTGGTTTGTTTCGGAAATAAATTACTTCTTTCTGTCGAAGATATGGAGAGTGGTAAATAACTTAATTTCGAAAATCTGAAGCAATACCGCGATAAAACCAATGCAATTATTGACACGAATTATTTCAGCATTACTATAAATAAAATGAAGGATGGATTCGCTGAGAGATTTGAGCAATTCAAAACAAATGCAAGTACTCTGGCGTTCATAGTAAGTTCACAGAACTCTAGAGCAAGTTAGAAGAGTTGGAGGTTCAGAAAAGCTTGCACGTTATGCTGCACAAGTGGACAGCTCTAAAAGAAATGCCGCGAGTTGAGGCACTCAAAATTGACGCATGGAATAGTCTTTCAGAATGCTACAGTGAGGTGAAGAAGTTGATATTTGGAGTGCTGACGATCTTTGGGTGAACATAATTGTGCGAGCAAGTGTTATCTTGCAGGAATATAATAAAAAGCAAAGTAAGAAGCTAACTAAAAAATAAAAATCTCTTGCTTGCTTGCTTGAAAAAATCGCTTGCAATCTTGCGTGCTTGAAACTGAAAACAACAAGTTATGAGCCAGATTTAACCAAACTTTCAAAGGGCATGCAAGGCCAATGCTCCCATTGATATAACTATTGTAAATATAATTCAATAATTATAGTTATATTATTTGATTACTAATTATATTATTCTAGCGGAGCTAGCTAAAATAATAAAATATGTTCTGTGCGAAACATTTATATGTTTTTATATATATAAATGTTATTTCATATTTGAAACTATTATTTTAAATCAAAAATCAAATTTATATACCTAATCCTAATCTAATATTGAAATAAAAATGTAAGTGGCTCTTTCAAAACTGGGAAATTTTGTAAATTGTAACTTTTGACTCTTCCATATCAAAAGGTTGCCGATCCCTGATCAGATCATTATCATATTGGATATTTCCCTAAGTGAATTAGTTCATTTGCATCGTTGCTGTGTAAAGGTTCTTGTGTAGCTTGTTCATACCCAATCTATTTACTCGACATATTTTCTACACAAACGCTTGAGACCATGGATTTCTATTTAAAAAGCAGTCTACTCAACGAGCAGCCTCTGCCCGGGGAGTGCCTAGAAAATGATGCGTTAGCACAGCAGCCAGATGGATTGCCTCTGGATAAGCCACCTGCGCCGGCAGTGACTGTGAGCACTCCCATTGGCCAGCGAGGGGAGTGGCCGGATCTTGACTTGCAACGTGAAGACCATCGCTTGCGCACCATGCGAGATTGGCCAGCTAAAAATTTTATAAACGCCAAGCACGCAGCAGGCAAAGGCCTATACTACTTTGGAGTGGCTGATACGCTTTGTTGTTTCTTTTGCAACGTGAAGCTATGGCAGTGGAAGCCGGAGGATGATGTAGAAGTGAAGCACGCACGCTGGTCTCCGGATTGTGTCTTGGTGCAGCTAGCTGGTGCCAAGCATCAGGCATACGCCAAAGAAACTGCGCGATTGGAATCATTTCACGAGTGGCCCTTACAGATGACCACGCGCCAGGCACCTGCGGTCCTGGCAAAGGCCGGCTTCTATTACACCGGCTGCGGTGACCAGACCAACTGCTATTATTGCGGAATCAGTATTCAACATTGGGAAGATGGCGATGATCCCTGGAACCGGCATGCGCTGGCAAGCAATCGCTGCCAGTACCTACGCGTCATTAAGGGGGATGACTACATTCAAAAGGTTGAATCTGACAACTCCGAGCCAATTGCCGCTTCTGCTTCTGCACCTGACCCCGGGACTGACTTCAAGGGTGACTTGACTGACTGCTGCAAGATTTGCTACAATAACGATACTGTTTGTTGTTTCGTGCCGTGCGGGCACGTTGTGGCATGCTTGACGTGTGCCAATGCCTTGACCACGTGTCCCATGTGTCGCCTACCAATCAAGTACCTGCTGAATCTATTTTATACCTAATTAATTACGAATCGCCAGAGGATATCATATTGAAACACCGAGTTTTAAAAAGAATTGAATTGAAATTCTAATTCTGAATTGATTCCTGTATCCAGTTATCAAGTTATAAAGAAGAAAGTACATAACAAGTATGATGAATATGATGACTCAAAATGACTTGGCTCAAAAATATTTACGGATGGTGCGTAGATATCGAAAACACTAATTATTCATTTTTTGCGTTTTTAAAGTTGAGTTTTAAATAAAGCCTGACGAAGCTTGAGCTAAGCAACACCATTTGATGTGGTATTAAATATAAACCGTGGTTAAAAGCAATGTGTCTTGATACAAAGATTTTTTTGGTGAGAGTTGTGTTGATTAAGTCAATCTGCTATTGTAAATAATTTGTTTTTTTTATTTATAAAGGCATAAATGAGTAAGTTAAAAATAAATTGTTTCATTAAAGTTTTCAAATGATTTAGTCATTTGCATTACAAAACATTAAAATATAAAATATTTCCACAGTCTCTTAACCAGACCGATGTTTTGAACAAAGGAGACAGGGTCGTCTTTATAACCCGTAATCAAAAAAAAGTCATTTTCATCTGTTTTTAATGTTTTTTTAATAAATATTTTTTTTAATAAATAAATTTAACATCTAAACAAGTAATAATATTCTCTCTAAAATGATGACCAGCGTAAATCTTTCGTTTTGTCACATGCGAGTATTTTGATTTAGTAATATTTAACTCTTTTAAAGATACAATATTATTTTTATTTTAAAAATATTTAACATTTTTTGTAAAGTACAAAATTTTCCAGCACTCTTTCATATTAATATTAAAAATAAGAAATCATACCATCTGATCAATATCTAAACATATCAAAAACTTTTTGTGATGAATATAAGATATGTAGTCAGCTGCTGGAGGGAAAAATAAATTGATTTTTGAATAGTTCGTTAACTTACTTGTTCTATTTAAAAAAAACGAGAAAAGTTGTGTTTTATTCATCTAAAGCTGCCTAAAAAATCTCATTGATAGATTTATTTCAATAAATATTCAATGACGATTGCAGTAAAAAAAAATATATAAAAACTTATGTTTATATTAATTTATTATTAAGAAAGAGCTCCGATATCTATGTCTTGTAATATATTTTTTTGATGATGATGATTTTGATACAAATTTAATGGGAGCAATTTTTTTAATAAAACATACCTATGTGTTAAATGTTTTTTGGATAAACCCACTTTTTTATTGGGCTTTATTCAATAGCGGATATTTAAAAGTCCCTCAACGTTATATCTTTACTTCAAGTTAAAGTGACTATTGTATGTTTTACCCTTATCATGTTTATAAGTTTTTCTTAGTTTTACTAGCTACTCTATTTACTTATATTATTTTAAGAACTTTCTGTTTTTTCTTTCCATTAAACAGTTTTTAAAAATATAAATAATTTGTTTGATTTATAAAATAAAAGCAACTAATGTTTTAATTTAAGTATAATAATTAATAAATACCTTACTCCTTGTTTGTACACGAGACATTGACTTTTAACATAAAAAAAAGAAAAATATCTTTTTCTTTTGTTTGAATATTTTTTTAGTATACCAACATATATAAAATAAAGATTTAAAAATTCAGTTAAGAAAAAAATTATCGAATATTAAGTTAATTAATTTTGACAAGTAATATATGTATTATATTAAATATTAAATTTAAAAAAAAATATGTCGCAAACAAATATGGAAAGTTAAAAAGAAGAAAAGAAAAAACGAAAATGAAAATAGTGACTATACAAAAAAACCCACAATATTTGAGGAAAAACACATTGAGGAATTTTCTCCAGGGTTTATTGAGTGGCAATATCGACAAGAAAAATAAACAAAATATGTTAATAGCTTTATCATTGTTTAAGGCCCCAGACTGCAAAACACTCTTTTTATTTTTTTGTTAACATATTTTGAAAGATGCATTTGTTAAGAATGCTTTCACTAATTTTTTTTAAAGGAATTTGTAAAATTGACGGACATACAGCGGTTTATGTTAAACCTTTCGAAGCGCACGACCGCGCCGAATGGCAGATATGCGGCTGTCGAACGGATCTGCTACCTGGCCACCCTTTGTCGTTGAGTTTCTAGATGAGGAGCTGTTGTATGGTCCAGGAATAGCTGAGTTACGGTGAGAAATAAAAAAGAGACAAAAATAAATTTGTTGTTATGTAGAATTATCCGTCAGCAAAACGTTTTTTAACGTGTTTTTCTCGAAACTACGTTTTTCAACCTGGTTGCCAACATAGTAAAAAACTATACATCCGATTTGCATGCGCCAAGTCTTTAACTGTCCAAAGATCCAGTCTCTATGGCATGAATTTTTTTATAAAGTGTCCCTTTCCATTTTTCTTATGATCGTTGAAAATTTTCTATGAAAATCGGAAATAAAATTCACTAGTCCGCCATTTTGTTTTTTAAGACATCGAAATTCTCCTATGTGATGCTGTAAGCTTATACGTCTAGTTTCTAAATATATTTTATTACTGATGAACCGTATGGCTTAATCGCTGATGACCGCCGAGCAGCAATTTCGTCGGAGTGTCCTCATGAAAGCAGCGTACACCGTAAACTATACTGTAGATTCGAGTACAAAATACTTACATGCAGTCTTCTGTATGTATATATTTAAAAAAATCCATGTATCATTTGATTGAAAATAATTACGAAAAACTCACTCTCGTACCGCCCATGAACATAAGTTAAATAAATTATTGTAAGAATGAATTTAATTCAGTAACAAACATTTTTGAAAAAAATAACTTTTTTATATGGAATGATTAAAGTTGACGGCAGTTGTCATGTTATGATGTTATCATATTTAAAAAAAATTGTGGTGAAAATTAATTTTTAATTTATTTACCTCTTTAAAACAAATAGTAAAGATGCAACAAATGTGCGGAAAGGAGCAGTAGTGTTCTACTGACGAGGTGCAAAAATAATTTAATTAAAAAATATTTTTCATGATATTATTCATTTATGTTGGAGAAACAATCCCAATTATAATAATTTCATTGTCTGTCCGTCCGTAACTTTTTGTAACGTCCGTAACTTCGTTAAACTTCCGTAACTTTTTTATAGTATAGAAACATTTTTCTTCTTCTTTACTTTTTTCTTCTGTCTTTTTTTTTCCCCTTTTATATAAAAGTACTGTCGTTTTTGATGGGTTACAGCTAGTGTGTAAATATTGTTCTTATTCAATACTTATACAAAAAAATACGTAACGTTATTCAGATACACGTTTCACTGCAAACAAAGAATATGTATTTTTAAATATATACTTAATGTTTTCTTAATATTCTCCATTTTTGATGACGTTAAAGTGAGAAAATTCATTATTATTTTAATAATTTTTTTTTAAACATTCAATTATATTTTTTTTGTACAAGTCCGAGGATAGTTATCGCTTTTATATTTAGTATATAAGATTGATGGCTTTCTTGAATGGAAGACACGCTGATAAACAATTCGTCACCTTTCCTGCAATGATATTTTTTCAAATATTTCTCAGAGTGATTAAGAGTCTTTATTCAATTCTTCAACACACTGCGTGACTCAATGACTGAAACGAAATACATCACCCAAACACCCAGGCTCAGTGAATTACGTAGATTTATTGTGACCTCACGGGGAATTTGTTTTTTAATAAAGAAATAAGATTTTATTTTCATTCAAATAAGTTTTCATAACAGTGTTTTTCCTTTATAAATAATACATAATAATATATATATTTAACCGAAATTTTAACTTTTAAAAAAAATATTAAGGTATCATTTAAAGGAGCTGAATTTCATTTTAATGAAAACTTATTGTAATGAAATTCTGACTTCATTATAAAAAAACGAAATATCAATTATAATAAAACTGCATGTAAGTCGAGAAAAATCAAACCTACATTTGTAATTTGATTTAAATTAATGGTCTCCTTAGCCCAGGCGTGAATATATTGTATTTACGTTTTTTTTATCAAAATTATGTTTCTTTTTTTTATACAGAATAAATATTTTCCTGTAAAATCATGCATTTACCAGGTGTTACAGACTTACTCAATAATACTTCACGGGGTTATACATTTTAATAATACGTATCAATAGTGTGGTAATATTGACAAATATACCTTCATGAGTAAATATGAGATAAGCGATTCTAAAATTCGCATTTATTTTCAATACTTCGGACGAATTTTTTTGCGCAACGCAACATTATCACAATACGATTAGATTTGAGTATGCTTTTGAAAAATTTTGTCTCCATTAGCTAAGATAAAATTAATTTTATTAACATATTAGCCAAAGTTTTGAACGTGAGGTGTTTTAAATTAAAATTTATATAAAGATGTTTAAAAAGGACTATTAATTGTAAATTTTCTAAGCATGTATTAGAAACAAGCCAGCAGCTAGATTTTTGTATTTTTAGTAAGCAGAAAAAAGGGTTAATAACAAATAAATAATATCAACAATTAAATCCTTTCCATTTTAAATTTGTTTTTTACATAAGTGTCTTTTTTAGTTATTTGACTCGAATATGTATATTATTGTTTATGCGGATACATCCAATTAACATTTTTACTGTACTTTCAATTGCGATAAATAAACCATTGCCATTGGGATATGTTGATTATACAGTAAATAGTTATTTTATACAATGTGTTTTCAAATACAATACAAAATGAAACAATATACATTCAATAGTATGAAAAAGTTAACAAACGGTGAATTAATTACAATTTATGAAATTATGTAGCAACGGAGTTAGAAACTAAAATAGACTGCCTTGTTTCTCTAAGAACAATTTATTGAGTTGAATACAGTAGCAGTCTAGTGTAACACAGAAGATATCCGATATGTGTGCGTATTAGTTCCCTAGTGCAATAAATGGTTATTTTCTAAAATGTTTACTCTACAACATAGCTCTCATAAGCATAAAGTCAGCTATTAGTTATATAAAGTAACGTTCTATAAAAAATGTGAAAAATTTGACAAAGAAAAAAAAATGTGCAAAAAACATCATATTGTTCTTAAGTTTTTCACAAAATTTTTATTAATTCTAAGCAATAAAACATTTAATTTTAATTGATTACAGTTTTCCATAAATTTATGATTAAACTTTTCCATAAAAAATATTTGATTACATTAATTAAGGGGTATAAAAGGCAGCAATATAAGAAAAATGAATGCAGTAATCGAGGATAACTAATATAGAATGTAGATACTAAATTCAAGTTATTACGGGAAATAGAGCATATAAATTAATGGAAAACATGAGTTTGGAAGGGATAGACATATAAAATTTAAAATTTTGTACGTTTTAAGTTAGTAATCCGCGGTGATGCATTAATTTTTTTTGATATTGCTACCTTTGCATTTAGCGCACAATTATTGTTATACCACTATGCATAAAATTTATAGGCACGTGATTTGTGTTTAATAAAATGATAATAAGTTAAATGAAATCTTTCTTTGAATTTATTAACTGTGGATGATATTATGTTGTTCAAAGAGCACGTATCATAGACATTATGCATAATTTTTTTTGTTATAAAATGGATTTCTTAACATCGCTAGTTTATTCAGTATTTTTGAGTATGTCTAAATTTTTCAAGAAAACAATACTGGATTTTATCCTCAGGGTACATCATTACTCAATGTATATTATAAATATCTCGTACTGATAAATTTATATTTCTATATAAATATAATTGGGACATACTCAAAATATTCAGAATATATAAAAAGTGGTCTAAAAAAGAGTTAAAAATTGTAATGTTAGTAATTCAGAAGAATCTCATATACACATTCAAAGGATATTGCTTTAAAAACTACAATCAAAATATACATATCTCATTATCAATAGCGACATCTGTATTGGATTTTGGGAATAACAAATCTTTTGACTGCAGGTGGCGGTAGTAAAAATATAACTCACACACGAAAAAAGTTGTGAACGTTAAACATATATATATATATAAAACTTTTAAAAATTTTAAAGATGTGATAGTCTTTCATGGATGGAATTGGTGAAGGTTACATTGTATAAAATGATCACTTAAGCCAGCCGTACGATGGGTCGTAAGCCCTATGAACACCCAAAAAAGAATTCTATACCTACTTTCCCATATAAAAATATAGCTTCGTCTCTATAAGACAACTATACTATATCACTAGCTTATATTTTGATACTAGCTGTCCGTACCCGGCATTGCACGGGTTAACACTTAAGGATTTAGTTGAAAATAAGTTTGTGGGGGGAAACAAAGGTTTGATTTTAACGGTATAGATAAGCATCGAAAATATATGGGTAAATGGCGCCTACGTTATCCGCCAGGTCCTAAAGCATAAGTATGCAAAATTTGAATCGAATCGGTCAAACCGTACAGATTTGCATCGAAAATATGTCAGCGGAGGGGAAGGGTTAGAACAATAGGGGGGAAAATGTCGCATATACATACCCTTACCTACCTACAACCTACATTACCCACCGAGTCCTTAAGAATAAGTTTATAAATTTTGAGTCTGATCGGTCAAACGGTACAGATTTGGATCGAAAATATATCAGCGGAGGGAAAGGTGTGAAAGAACGGGGGGGAAATGTCGCCTGTGTTACCCGCCGGGTCCTAAAGCATAAGTAAGTAGTAGGTTTGAATCGAATCGGATAAACGGTATAGATTTGTATAGAGAACAGACAGACAGTTGACAGACATTGAGTTTTATAGGTAAAGGTTGGTGTACATCCCTGACTTGATGATGGGATACTTTAGATGTCGGGACTCGTTGAAGCAAAATTATGGATGGCCAAGCAGAAGCGAAGATATCTACCCTCAAATTATCCGTCAATTAATTAATATTTAAATGATTTATGAATCGTAATCACCATGTCTAATGAAAGGGATAGCTGGTAGAACGTCAAATATTAAGTCAAATATTAACTTGTGTGTAAAATAGCCAAACGATAAATATAATACACAACACCAGTATCTATAATATAATTGATCAAAAATGACCATTATCAAAAAATAGTAACGAAATAGTGAAAACGTATGATTTAGCAAGATGTACAGATTATTCTATAATACATAAAGTATACAGGGTATCTCGTAGTTAGTAGCAAAAACTTTACAGGCCGGTTCCTGCCTTGATAACGAGTTTGATACTAAGTGTAAACGCGTTGTGGCTTCCGGATATTTATTTGTTTACAATTATTACTGGTGATAATAGTTCGGTTCTAATACAATAGGAGTATTATTCACGTTGCAGTAGCTGCGGAATATGGCAACTTTCGATTTATACCATTCGCTCTCTCGTTCTTTCAGGCCGTCTGTCATTCTCATTCATCAGACAGACGTCACTCAGATTCGTTACACTAAGATACATTTTACTTAAACTATTTTTTACCGGGTAATTGTTTAAAAATAACGTTACTAAGATGCAACCTTATCCGGTGTGCTTTTATTCGAGACAAAAAAGAAGGTCGTTTACTTATTTAGAAATGAAATAAATTTAATATCGTAACAAAGGGATTTTTTAATTTTGTTTTTTTATTTTTTTTATTATTTAATTTTATTTATTATTTAATTCAAAGGAGTCGTCCCATCCGAATTATAATAATTTTGCTGTATGCCGGTCCGACCGTCCATCTGTCTGTCTGTCCATCCGTCGTAACTTCGTGTAACGTCCGTTACTTCTTTATGGTAAGTTTTTTTCTTTTTTTTCGGCTTAATAGTATTTTTTTTCTTTTATAAATAAATGAAAATTCTTTAGCAACCGACATGTAAAAATACATTTTTTTCAATTTTTACCATTTCTGACGCGTCACAGCTAGTACCAACATCACAGATATTTGATTTCTAAATAAAAAGGTCATCTTCTTTGAAAAACGTACACTGGAGAATTTTTCATCTCAGTTATGTTACACATGCAATTAAAATAAAAAAAATAAAAAAAAATAGTTTAATATGAGCCTTAATACGATATTTTTATGATTGCTCTCCGTGAATTGTGTACCCCTGCCTACGATGGCCCATCCTATGTACTTCCTTCCCAGACGGAACCCGGAAGTTGTGAATGTCAGAGGATCGACGTGCTGGGATAGGACACATCCTCGAACCCTCTTCTACGTGTGTGCTGTAAGAATGTATGCGTGAACCATTGTGCTAAAATATTTATGGATGTTACATTTGTCAGAGCTAATGACCCTCAGTCAAGTATGTCATTAACCTTTCCGATAGCATGAGGGTAACAAGGCTGCCACTTGCGGTAAGGTTGGGCTCTTACCTAACATGTCCGCTAATTCAATATTTCATTTAACTTTTTATACATACGTAAGTTCTAAAAACACAGTTACTTGATTTTGTCCCCAGAGGGATGGTTAATTAAATAAGATAAATTATAGAAACGTGAAAAAATGTATACTAGTTCACGAGAAAAGGTAATAAAGTCTCCAGCATAGTCTAACATGAAAATGCATGATTTTTAGATTTTAACAAACGTAGAACTTTAAAAAATTGTTGATGGGTGGATGTTCTTAAGATGGAATTGGTGAACATTGCATTGTGTAGAATGATCACTTAAGCCAGCTCATACAGTTTGTAAACACTGGGCTATCATATAAAAAAGACTTCTACTCACGTTTCTCATATATGTCTTAAGTAATTCATTCAACTTTAATATTTACAGGTTTATGCAATTTAAAAAAAATTAACTATATAAGATTTTTTAAATAACCTGTCATATAAGCCTGATACATTTTTTACAGTTAAGCAATAAAAAAATTAGCTGATAAATCGGGCTTATTTTATTTCCCAAAGTTATAGTCATAATATAATATATAAAATGTTATATAACTATTTGTCTTATTTTGGACCGCAATCAATAACAGAGATTTTAAGGATTTGTTAAAATAATAGGATCTTAAAACATGGAATTTTGTAGCTGTGGCCCTCAAAAACTGATCGAAAGCGTCGATTTTGACGACATTCATAAAAATATATTATTAACCAGCACCTTTCTCCTGTCCTGACACACAACTCCCCTTTCATTCATACATCTTCTTATGCAAGCTCGGTGTCAATGTCTCGAAAACTAACGATTTTTTTCTGGTCAGTCATGAGTTGGCCTTTTAGCCCTCTAAACGTTGACGTTTACATTTGAGACACTCTGTATATTATAGGAAATAAATAAAAAATAAAAATAAAATTTCGTTCATATGGGAAACGAAAGCCTAAGCAAACAGGTTTTCAATGGAAGGTCAGAAGGATGACGCAGAACATGGAGAAAGCAAATAGAGGAAATTTATGAATAAATATCAAAGTTAAAAGGGGCCCGAGTAAAAGAAATAGCCCAAGACAAAAAATGGTGAAAGAGTGCTATCCAAGCATAAATTGAGATTCTTCATATAAATAATAAAGGCCTTAGATTAGACAATTTATAAATATGACAAATCAAGAATTGCCTATACAACAAAGCCAATATAATGATTTACCATTAAAATTTTACGAACAACCCATTATTCGATATGCATATTACAAATTCCAGTGTTTAGTTGTCAATCTACAGCACCTTCACCATAACTGTAACCACGCTTCCATTCAAAAATTTTTTTTTTTATCGAAATAAATAATGGATACTTAGTTTGCGTCGATCTTGACATAGATACTGTGATGTCGAAACAGAAAAATTAAAGTAACTCTAAGTTTAATATGTTAAATAAATATGAATTGAATTGATAAACACGGTTTTTTCCCACTATATATTTTACTTAAATGTAATAATGTTTTCGAGATAACTCTCATAATCAATAACATATTTTCGACTAAATTAAAAACAATTACAGACAGTATTGATGGGAATTGGGTCTATGTTATGGTGGTAGGGGAAGGGCGGGGTTATTATGGATAGGAGTGGAGAGTTTATGTGTAATATTTAAATGTTAATTATGTTTTTAGTATTATGAATCTCTAAGCTCTCCAAAATATCAATTTTTCTTCCTTTATTGCAGCTATGCTACAGTTTTAAATTATTACTATCAAACGTAAACCCTCTATTTTGACATGTAACGCCGTTTCAAAATTGAAGCCGAAGTTTTTTATTGCTCTCTTATGTTCTTCTAACCCCTCCTATATTTTTTTCTACTTTGTACAATGTAAAAAACAGTGTTTTTCAATTCAATTCATATTTAACATATTTGAAATCAATTTCCACAGCGTCTCACAAAAAAAACTTTTAACATTTACTCCAAATGAGTTATACAAAGATATAAAAAAAAAAATTTCGTCAGTATTGATTGGTTATTCTTTGTTAGTAATGAAGTCGACATAGAGGTTTGCAAAGTTGCAAAGAATGGGCAGGTAGTACAAAGATTGTATTAAGAGATGCACTATCGCGTAATCAACAAGGTAACCGTACAAGATGTCTGAACATCCCCAGCACAATACGCCATAATGAATACAGATTGGGCGGTGTTGCCTTTTTTCACAAACTGAAAGAAAACTCCCGGAGCGAATTTCTGCTCCGGCAATGAATTAACTGAACCATTTTCCGGGAAATCGCCCCGAGGAAATCGACAGACAGTACTCTTTTTGTGCTATAAAACCTTTTGTATGGCAACTATTCATGCTACACCGATGCCTTTTCTTTCATCTGTGAGAAATGCTTTTGCCTTACGTCTCGAAAATCTGACTGCCTCATTATAAATTAATGTAATTACTAGAACCTTCGCCCGAAATAAAGAACAAAAGTAAATGTAACAGTGTGAATAAAATACGTTTATTTCAGATGATGTTAATTTATTTTTCAATAGTAATTATTTTCATTATTCAGTGTTTAATAGAGTGTGAGTGAGCATTCGTGACAAATATAAAATGAATTTTTATAATGATTTTTTTTACCGTAATTTGGAAGATTACTCTTTGTACTTTATATTATTAATTTTTATACTCATATTTTAATGCTTATACCTGATACTTTCACTTCTTATATATTTTACTGCTTATACATGTACTTTATATTTGTATATTTTATATTTTACTGCTTATACCAGATATTGTTTTATGTATATACTTCTTGAATTTTATGTAATATGTTTTTTATATAACACGTGCTAGGAATTTATAATTTTATATCTCATATGTACTGCTAATATCTGATATTGTTTTACATACTTCTTTCTGCATTATATCATTTTTACGTAAAAGCCTATATTGGGCAGGAACAAATAAATAAATAAACAATTAAATTTTATTTTTAAGGTTTACGTACCACAATAATATTTATATAATTAAAATAGAGTTAAAGCAGTTGGGTCAGAAGTCAACATACATATGAAAATAATTTCGAATTTTGACAACGAAACTGATTACAGTCACCGTTGCGAAAAACTGAAAAAACTCGAAAAATTACATAAAGTTTAATTAGACACCACATTTTTTTCTCGCTTGTATAATATGTATGTTTAGCGGGTTATGTGGACGTGAATGCGGGTGTTCTGTGGTGAAGAATATGTCCATCCATCAAGAAACATATTCTCTTGTTGGCACGTGACGTTTATGTATTCTACTGTATTATATCATAGGATTGCGCTTGTAATATGTATGTGTGGTGTGACAGCAGTGGAAGCGAAGATTGATAGGTACAGGGTGGTCAATAATATTGGTTAATTGACACAAATTTTACAAAGCTTGTCGCGGAGAATAGCATTAAGTTTAGGCTACGGCTGTCAGCGAAAGAGTGAGGTACTTGAGGGCTACGGAAAACTTAGCTACCCGATGCTTGCGACTAGAATCGCCATGGTCCTGGATCCCCCACATATTGTGTATTATCAATACATATATTTTATACAATCAAAAATAATGGTTATGTCAAGTCTCCGATTGTTTTCCAAAATACTCCAAACAGGCAATCAAATAATTTTTTTAACGTTGAAAATAACATCATAAGGCAGTTTCTCATAAAAAAATTAGTTTGTAGTTTACCCCGAAGAAGAAATGATGGTTTCAAAACCATTTAGTGTTGCCAAAAATAAAGTACGTAAATAAAATAATAAGAAATTTGTATTAAAAACATTACAATTTTGTTGTACGAATCAACATGTTTTGGGAGCAATGCTCCCTTCTTTAGGACAACGAATGTGGATACAATGAATCCAATACATGGTGGATTTTTTGTTTCTAAAGCATGTTAATTTTTGATAAAATTTAAGCGTAGTTTAAGCAAAGTTTAAATTATTTTATAGGTAAAATGGTGCCACAAAGCGAATTTGAAAAATTTTAAAAAATGAAATTGAATTTATGTTTAATTTAATTTGAAATGAATAACTACAAAGTAATAGCTGATTTTAATAGTATTTTTCTTGAATTGTTCGAAGGGGTGTATTTTGAGTAAATATCGTTTTTATTTTTTCCTGGATTTCAATAATTATTGATGCTTGCATGAAAGAAAAACTCTCAAACGTGTCAAAAAATTATTTACGCATGAAAATTATTTATTTATAAAACGAGTCTCAACAATTTTTTTACATGTTTGACTAGCTTTTTGATGTAGTGTTTAAGACTCTTGCCTGGTGACTGTGGTAGTGGTTGAAATTCTACAGTATTAAGGGTGCAAATTTAAGGCTTCATGTTTCAAATCCCAACAAATATTTGTCATCACCTTTATATTAACTCACCAAATCTGATTGACTCGCCATATTTAATTTTTTATTAATGACAAATACATTGCCACGGAATGGCAAACAGAAAGAATTGCGCAATATTCGTCTCCCTTGTAATGTCACTTTGGAAGAAAACTATGGAAGGCTCTAGAAAAGTCTACAACCTTCGCGAAACGTCTATAAATGTCTAGATCAGCCTAGAAGCGACGAGTACCTTATCCTAAACACTAGAATAATCTAGGAAGTTCTATAAAACCAGCGTTTGCAAGAATAAATAGCGCGATCTAGGCCGCCGCAGAGTTTTCGTGTTTGACAATTCCTTCGGTGCGAAGTTGGGAGGGTAGTATGGCCAGTCATGAGATAATCAAAGCGAAAAATAAAGTGAAAAAATCGAGCGAAGTAGCTTATTTGCGATGTAAACCAGTGTGAATTCTATGTGCGAGAATTAAATATTCTAAGAGCGATAAGTACGTGCTAGCCATCGATAATAAATTATTCATTTACGGGTGATATATTGCAAAATAGTGTAATCAGTAAACAGAGCTTTAATTTTTGTTTAAGTGACTTTGTACATTGAATAGTTAATTAATCATTACTATCAATGTTAATTAATGCTAATTAATTTTCAGTATTTTCACTTGTCCTTTTGCAGCCACGACCCGTGACAATATGATCAATTATACCCTTTTTTAGTAACACCTGAATTATAACTTCTTAAATGACACAAATCTCTCTTTGAGAGCTTAAAGTTTTGAGAAAAAACTTTGAGAGCGGATCGCCTAATTATAAGATGAAAAAGTTGTGCAAATAAACATAAGTATTTTCTAAATCAGATTTTCTAAACAGATCTTTTGCTTAAGATTATTATAGCTCAAAATAAGAAACAAGTTGAACTTAAGTCTATCTTTACAATGTTTTCAAACATCAAGCAAGTGATATCAAGTGTTCAAGTTAAGTAAGTGTTTTCTCGAGTGAGGCAGTCACATAAAATCTGCAAGTTGTTACTTTATGGTAATAAAAAAGTTGTTTTTCAAGTAGACAAGTCCTGTTTTTGTCTCACCGTAGCGCGATGATGTCACGGGGAAATATATGGGGTCTAGAGGTACAAACTTCAGAGTCCGGGGTCAGTAATTTACCTGGAAACTTGGACCTTCGCAACTAGCAGTAAACAAACCAACAAAAGTCTTTATTTTATAATTAACTCATTGAGAATTAAGCGTTATTTTACTAATATCTAATACGTAAAATAAATCTTCTGTAATCACACATGAGTTCGATAGGTGAAATAAATCATTCAATCATCGGCTGATTTTTAGTACGCTTTGTATTTATAAAGATTAAATACCTTATTAAAAATTAATTTCGTTAAAATAAAAAAGCAACCAATAAAAACCAAGTTTTTGTTATACTCTCTTTTTAATTGAATCAGGTTTCGTGCTTACTGCACGCGTCGGGCCCATTACTTATTTGTATTGATTCCAATTTGAAAAAATCATAAAAATTTCGAAAAATCCAAAATTGTACTATACCTAATTACTACATTTTTAAACTAAAATTTGTTAGATCATTTTTATCGTCGCTATGAGTCTGCTTGCAAAGTTTCAGCTCGATTGGATTACGGGAAAAGCGTTAAAAATCGATCCAAAGTTTTTCCGGCAGACAAAAAACCGCAGACGCTACGAAAGAAAGGGAGTAAAGATAAGAGTTATAATATTGATTGATGACGTGGATGATATTTTGTGGAGCAATATGATTATTTTGATAAACATTTAAATTAACTTTGTAATACACACACACGCGCACATGTACACGTACGCACGCTTTGAATTATTTTGACTCTAGTATTGGGTAGGATGATTACTTTAGCATGAAAAAATGCCGAATTGGGTGGCAAAAGTTTAAGTTCGACATATGAGCTATTGCTCATAAAATGGCTCTGGGTATATGATGAGTCCCTCTTCACTGTCACTACTAAAGTTTTGAGAGGATTAGTCACTCTCGTGGTCAGACTGCTCCTCTCTAAACTATAGTGTTCTCTAGTACCTAATGAAAAAATAACTCAATGTGTAGTTAAAATAAAAATAAAAGAGACTGCCTGGATTTAATTTTAAAAAAGTTTTTATGTATTTTATGATTTTGATATGTACTTACTTTCTACTTTATATTATTATTTTTTAATATTTTTATAGCGCTATTGCTATGTACATTCTTTTTACTTTATTTTATTTTGAATTTCTTAGGCATTCACTAAGTAAAAATTTATAAACATATTTTAATTTAATTTTATATATTTATTTAATTAAATTTTACATAATGGTGTCATTATGCACAATATGATAAATATATTCTTCATCATGTGATTTAATATGAATCTCAATAATAAGAAAGGTTATGCATTAAAAAAAAGAATTGTATTAATTGTCACATATGACACAGATTAATCAAATTTGTCCTACAGAGAAGCCTCATTCAAAGACAGTTATGAATGAAAGAAGAGCGTAAAGAATGATACTCCTTGATAGGTGAAATGGGCTGTGCTAGTATTACAGTTTGTAGTATTATGTTGGGCTATGCTAGTATTATATTGTTTGAAGTGTTCATTATTTAATGTGCATTTAATACATATTTAAATACAAATTTTTATTTGAAAAATGATTTTCTACATATCCATATCATTTACATGCATTACTGAAAAATTTGTAGAACAGATTTATTATAAATATTGAAAATTTAAGTGAGAATAATTGCTAACCAACTTTAATTCGTTATAGATCCTAAATAGTCATTTGAAATAAAAAATGATAAGAGATATCCAAAAATTATTTTCAAATACCTATTCAATGATACCTCATAGGTTGTCGAATTTCATTTTTTCTTTTTCACAATTTGGCGCCTGGTTGTCGCCATATTATATTTTGACTGTCATGCCTTTAGTGACACTCACAAGATTAAGAAAAATCGATTGTCAAATCGAACAACCATAATGTACTTCCATACATACGCTGATAAAAACATTACCCTCTCTTGCGTCATGCAGTCGGGTAAATAGATAATGTTTCTGTGTGGACGACTTTATTTCCTAACAATATTACGTGACGCAGTATGATGATATTATATATTTTTGTCGCTATCCCGAAAATAATTTTGGTCGACGGTTCAACAATACTGAAAATGAATCACTCAGTATTTTCACTATCTTCAATTTCGAATGATGCAATATTGTCCAATATAAAATTTAAACATTTTTGCTTTAATATTTTTAATATTTAAAGCATAAACAACCATAGTATTGTAAACTTTTCACCAATATTTATCACATGCGTGTTAATCTTGTCAAGGACAAGCATGCACTAACTAGCCTACAGGACGATCGGGAATCTATGAGGGAGAGGGAGTGAGAGAGGGTAGGATCTAGTGGGTGTTACCAAATCTTTTGAGAAAGTCAAACTGAAGAAAGGGCTGTATGGAAAATGGATTTGGTTACTTATTAGAGGTGCTTTATTATTCACCGCTTCCCTAATGTAAAATAATTCTTAATTTTTTAATTTTAAACCTTTATTATTGGTAATTAATATTTTCACCCCTATTTTTGAGTCAAATTTATGATTCTTTTCTATGAGGTGGTTTGCGAATTCGGAAAAATTGTTGTTTTTAAGACACCTCATGCGTTCTTTGATTCTAGTATTGAATCAAACGTCTCATCTCGTCACGAAATTTCGGAATTTCGTTACTAGAATCAATTTACTATCGCTACTTATTTATCCGAATATTTATCCTAATCAGCTTGTTTTGCCATTCAAACTTGCTCATTATTATTTAAAAAATTATCTGCACGTCAGACTGTATTGTCATCCAGTAATTAAAGTTAAATTCAAAATGGATATTGAAATTAGAAAAAATGACCTTCTAGTTTTAATCATTTTATAAATATTAATTTGTGACATACATAACAAAAATATGCATGGGGGAACTTCCATTAAGGTTGGGTACTCCTGACATCATGGAAAGTTACTTGTATGAGATATTCCGGGTAGTAACAAAACGTTCATTTCCCATATGTATTTCAAATGGTTCGGGCCTTACCTTGCTTTACTCTAAGTGAAATAAACCAGTATTATATTTAAATGGTGATGACGTCACATTTATAATCCATTATTAAAAAACATAATAAATAAAATATTGCGTCCATTGTGTGCACAATTAAAGGAAAAATTTTCGGGCGATAAAAAACTGATAACTCTGAAATACTAAAAATCTTGCAATTTAAACATTTAATTGTGTCGAACTAAGTAAACGCTTATCATGCCATTGTTAATATTTGCGATTTTAAGATATGGGTGCTAAGAGTGTGCACCGAATACTATTTATTTATTTTTGAATGGTTCACAAACAATATATAAGTATGTAATACAATTTTTATTACTTTAAATGCTATTCATCACTTAAATGTGAACACAGCAAACAAATAGTTAAAAGTAAAGGCTAAAACATATAAAAGAAAGAACAGAAAAAAGTGATTTTATATAATGAGCTTGACAGAGTGAGATTGAATAAAAAGACTAAAGAGCTAATTTCGCAAGTTTGGTAATAGATTTCTTATGTTCGTGGAAACTGTCATGAAATATGTCAATGAGGACGTTACGGTTATTTTCTGTTTTAACATTTGAAATATAGAATTAATGTGGCCCATATTATTATTGAGTTGAAAGAGTAAATATATGATATGTCCTAAATCGGCGACTAGGAACATTCAAAGTTACGTTTTCGGTACAAAATTCTGAATCAATATTAACATGAATTTTATTATATAGGTCTTATTAAATAAGTCAGCAATTAGTCTGCTAATTGTCAATTTGTCTACATGGAAATATTCTAATCATATTTTTGTAAGTGATATTATGAGGTGACCAAATAACACAACCAAATTTAAAATTGCTGCGAACTAATGATTTGTATAAAAATATTAATGATTATGGTTTTTTGATTCTATATATGAAGAGCAATATTTTTAGATATTTTTATTTAATATTATTATCTGTATCTGTGTATCTTTGAGCTTGTTTTGAAAAAAATAATTTTAATTCAGATGTTACAACAATGCCCTCTAGGTTATGTAAGAATTCACTTTTTTCTCTGCCGTACTTAAACTTAAAAACTTAACTAGAAAAAATATTAAAATAAATTCACAATTCTCGTTCAAATGTAAGTAATATTTGCTCACTTATTTCTTATTTCTTACTCCTACTTACTTCTTACTTACTCTTTTCTGCTTCTTTCATTCCACCGCCTTCTACTCCTTTTTCACTAGCTTTTCCAGATCAGCCAGTACAATTTACATGAGACGTAATGCGTAATACACAACACCAGGCGTCACAATAATTTTAACACATCACCTTCCGATGAGAGATTCTGTTACTCTCGAAACTTAAGTACTAAAATATAAAAATATTATTAAACTCACATAAAGTTAACAAAGTTAATATTTTTACCCTAATTTAACGATCGTAATGTTATGTTATCTTTGAAATATAATAGTAAATGAAAAAACACTGACAATCAATATAGATTAATTTATTACTAAAGAGTCACTGAACACGAGTTAAATAAAGTATCGTTCTTAATTTTGAACTGAATGTTTCAAGAATATTTCAAATACTTATTTTGAAACTGTTTCTTAATTTGCACTGGTTAACGCTACTTCTATTGCTTAGATCACTTTTGGTAAATTCCGTTCATTATTCGCCCCGATATCCTTTTACTCCGCTTTCGCTGGTATCACCGCTAGTCGCACTGGGCTCACTCTGTTGGTAGTAACGCGTGTTGTAATATAACCGTCGCGAATTCACGTCCAGATTGGTTTTATCGCGGAGATGTCGCATTGTCATCGTAACGAAATGAACTTCTCACTCCGCGTTGCGTGACGTCTTTCATGTATAAATTCCTTCGAAATGTATGTTCTAGAGATAACGAGAGGCCTTTATAATGTTCTAGACTTTCCAATGCAATATTTTAGGGCGTCGTGGAATGTCGTAGAATTTTAGAGATAGATAATGCGGTCTTGAATGACTGACTTAGCGTTGCGTACGTAATATTCCAGGATTCGCGGTTACGGGTAACTGACCCTACTTTGCGTAACGTTTATTGTATTGTTATCGGCAATGAGTAGGTACACCGTCTCGCTACAATATTTTTATTTTGTTCTCTCATATAAGTTCCCTCTATCAAGGTCAATATCGACCTGTTGACTATGAAAAATTCATTCCCTTTAATACAAGTCAAATAAAAAAAAAAACCTACGAATTCCAATTGGAAAACATTCCAATTGGATTTTTTTCAGGGTTTTTCTCATTTTATTTAATTTGTATTGAAACGAATGAATTTTTCTTAATCGATATGAGTTACTGTAATAATAGTCCAACGTTTTACAAAAACGTTTTTTTTTTCAATATTTCTGACTTATGTCAGAAATATTGAAAAAAAAAATGCAAACTTTGATCTCACATATCTCAATAACTATTGATATTAGGTCATGATAGCTTGAACATTTTCGACTCATAATCTAAGCAGGAGTATAGTCCTGTGAGGTAATTAATGTTTTACAAAATAACCCTGTATATGAAAATAAAAATAAAACTAATTACTGGCGGTGAAATTTATTTTTAAAATGACTTCGCTTAAATGTGTTGGTGGTGCGAAAAAAATTTTCGAATATTTCAATCTAAAAAAAGAAACATTCGTGATACTCGATGTCGTCGAGGGCTCAATTTTCGATGGGAAGATTATTTACCCAACGCAATCGTAAAATATACCCTGACATCTGTGAACAGATTTATAAATAGCTTTCCAGTCTGTATAAATAAAAAGAGACATCTTTAATAATTTTAAATTGACGTCATCTCTTCTGAAATTCCAAACAAGCTCATACAGGGTGGCCCGAAAGTAGGCGTACAGTACGGTGATGCCTCAATTTATTAATTATTTATTTGTAACGCTACAACAGGCCACGAGGCCCAATTAAGAAGCAAAACACATTGCAAAAACACCAGGCATTAGAAATTCCCATAGATGTATTGTGACTGGGAACTAAACTGAGAACTGAGAACCTCATGTGTTTCGCGAAAGTCATCGTAGAAGTCTTATTATTTATATGAGAATTGTGTATGGAAGTCTTTTATATGATGGCCCTGTATTAGCTGGCTTAAGTGATCACTCTGCACAAAGCGACGTTCAGAAATTCCATCGTTAGAACATCCACACGTTATCACATTTTTGAAAGTTGTATGTATGTTCCTAATCTGAAAACCTTTAGTTTGTTTAAGGGCACTATACTAGAGATATCTATAGGTCTTCTCATGATATAGTTATTTAGTCGATTACCCGACAGCAGTTTGCCCAATGGCATGTCTGATAACCCAATTTCCCGACAAAAAATTACGTCATGTTTTGCGAAAATGTGCTTTAAATATTTTGCCCGTTAAAATCATCATGCTGATTTACTTTTAATTGCTTTTGAAAACATATTTTTTTACTGAGGATATGTCGTTTCATAACGTACCAAAAAATGTATTTGAATCTTATTAATAGAATATATAGAAATTTAAATTGAATCACATGATTTTTATAATAACTATTGTTTATAATCTGCCTAGGATTTAAAAATAAAACTAAATAGCACCCACAATTAGTAGACTATTAGAAGTACCATACTTATAATAATACTTTAATATTATTTTATGTTTTCTGGTTCGTTTTATTATAATTATTGTTTAAAAAAAAGAGTTTCAAATCTGAAGCGCATTTAAAATTTATACTCATGTATATAAAAGGCCCCTAAAATCAATAGTCGTTCAAATTAATCATTCATTGAAAACGGCCGAAATTTTCAAAATTATTGTAATACACATAAAAATAATCATCTATTTGTATACATAATAATATACATAATAATAATCATCTACTTGTAAAATATTTAACAATTTCTTACTGGATTTTAGGTTTCCAAGGTGTGTTTTATGTCCAAAAATAAACATGGTTGTTCAGTTCTAGAAACGTTCTCTGGAAACAGCAATAATTAAAATAACAAAATACTGTACACCTATATATAGTAGGGTGGGCCACCGTTGTATGAAGAAATTTTTTTTTTATGATTTCTATTAGGCACATCAAGAAAAGGGTGCTAAATGATGTTTTTAGCTTACTTATAAAATTTCATTACAATGGGATATCATCTTCTGCCTCCGGATTAACTTTATAGAACACATATTTTGGAAAAAAATCTCATTTTTGACGAGTCTTTACAACAAGATTTAAAAGTTTTGAATGCATAAAAAGTTAAATATTAAAACGAAATATACGCGTACGAGTTAAATTTATTTATTACAAGTAAATGTTTACAAAAATGGCATTAATATTATTGTTTTTTATAATGTTTAAAACAGCCGAAAAATCCTTCATATTATCGAATTTCGGAATGGCTTTCCGAAATAATATTTGTTTTTTTATGAAGCCTTCTCTCTCAGGTTTTTTGCACAGTGTGGCTGAAGCTTCTATCACTTTTATCACAGTCTTGACTACCCTTTCAATGGCTTTCTTGCGGCATGGCGGGCGTAGTAATGAGAGTTCTCTTTCTGCTTTTGAACTTCAAACAGTTGGATGTTTTTGTCAGGTATGGATTTCAATATTAATGGATCGGATATATTCTCCTTCCAGTCAATAAGATCTGTGTAAGACAATGCATCCAATTTTATAGTAGGTAGTCGAAACAAGTCAGTCAGCATTGCGATTAATAAATTTTCAGGGTGTGCGAAGTAACTGTTTCATTGAATTACAGATTTTATTATGGCTTTCAGTTCTGTGGACAAATATTCTGTTGCAGTGATGAGTTTCAACAGATGCCGTGCTCCATCTTCACAGGAAGGGTGAATTTTTATAGCCAACCACGTTGGGGCGTAAGCCTTGACGACATACCTAGCAAGAATTACAAAGTTTTTAGAAGGAGATTCCATTAAAACATACAAACGCAGAATTCGATTAGGATGAGTTAGCTATCGGGCGTGAGACATTTTGCCTAGCGATTTGTTAACTAAATCCTTAGGAAACATGCCTGTTGAAATCGCTGAGACTATTCAGCATAAATATAAGGTATAAGCACTGACCAAACATATGTAAATATGTTTGGTCAGTGCCTTGAACAGAAAACTCGGGTAACTCTGTTGAAATACGTTGAAATCGAACAATCGGCCTTTTTTCACATACTTCTAGATCTTTACCGATTCTCCCTGAAAATGTTTTGGGTCCCGATGTGCCACCATCATTTAGTGCCGAAACGGTACTTCATTCATATGAAGTAAGCAAATAATCCACTGCGACGGTTTACCTAATCTGTTTTCAAGCTGATGTATGACACCTCCATATTTACCAACGTTCACGTTAGTTCCATCATATGCAACAGCCACCAAAGACTTATTATATATATATTTCTAATTTCAAAAAAAATTTGTGATTGCTTGGTCTATACATTTCGATGTGCCAGAAGCTGGAGCAAATGCAAATGCATTCGTAAATATTCTTACACTTACAAGACGAACAACATTTAACTGATACGGCGAAATTCTTCTAATTTCTTTTGTGGTATTTGAGGGTGGTTTTTCAAATATTGTTGAATTTTAGATGATACCTTTTCAGGGTCACTTTCCGTCGTTTTTTTTGGATAGTAGGAATAGAAGCTCTTGACTTTATTTCTTCAATTTTTGCAACGACAATATTCTCTATTTCCTAAGTAAGTGGGTTCATTATTAGTTTCATTATCACGTTTTATCTTTTGCCGATTCCACTCAGAACCTTATAACATCTTTATAGGTTGGTAACATATTACTTTTAATATCATTTGAATCACCAAACAACGGACATATCTGCGTTTGACGTGTACGAACCATACTAGAAATAAGGAAAACGAGCCCGACACAATCTCGAGTAATTGCGGCCAGAGCTATACTGACAACTAAATACGTGAACAGGGCGCACGTACGCCCTACCTGTTCCTCGACTCTCCCACACTGAACCCACCAACCCCTCATACTCGCAATCATGATATACATTGTCTATGCTTGAAGAAAGTTACGTTATTGGTTTGGAATCCTAATGAGAACATATCTCGAAAAAAAAGAAAAATCGTCGTCAATCCGGAGGCAGATAGACTTATCAGAATGTAATGATATTTTACATATGTTAATTTGAGACCATTTGGCACCTTTTTATCGATGTGCCCCTTAAGAAATGACAAAAAATAATTTTTGGCCCACCCTAATATATAGGCCACCCTGTGATACTTCGATGCTGCCAGGTTATAAAATATTCTCTTAAGTTTTCAGTAAAATGTTTTAAAAAGTATCAATTGCTACACATGAAAATATAATGTAACGAGAAAAAACACGTTAAATTAAACAAAGGGGTGCATAATAAATTTTCCCCGAAACACGCTGATAATTTAAAACTCTTTTGCGCAGAGTACACGAAGCAAAGTTATTTATCTTTGCAAATTAACTGACTAAAAACTCACGGAACTTGTTAAACTTAAAACCCCCGGGAATGGAGTAAAAAATGGCTTGATTAACCAACATGCCATTTTGTGTCAAAACTATATCGTTAAAGAGAACTTCTAGACAAACTTTATGAAATTACACAAACGAAACATTGCTTTTAATATAAAAACAAAAAGGCGGCCCCCAACTTGGGCGTCATAAATATATTTCGCAACTCGGTAAGGGTATAATAATGCCCGATGAGGGATGATAATAAACACTTTCGAGACAGGAGACTTGCCACTATTGTTCTTTCGGAAAGAGGAAACGGATGGAAGTTTGCAAAGATCTTATCCTCGCAGGAAGGCGACTTCCGGAAGGTTTGGGGTTCGACTCCTAATCCAGCGGTTCAAGTTGTCGTCACGTTGCGAGCGAGTTTTAGCTTGAAAAAAGATAAATTTTCCGAAATTCTATGAAATCGTGCAATCACGGCGACAGGGCTGAGTTACAAGTTCCCAAAGTAACGTTACCGCCTGGCTTGATGGCAGAGAGAGATAGAACATTTGAACCTATTCACCTTTTAATCTTAGCGCTGTATCAGCCGACGAATTAATTGTTCTGCTACTGAGCGATGAGCATGATTATAAGCTGAAAATATCCTCCGTTGTCACCTTAATCGCACGGCTCGGACGCTTGTCATCAAAAACGATTCCATTTTAAAAATTACGTACTATTATAATCGGCTATCACTTCTCTTCAATAGGCGATTCGGCCCGATAACTGAGGCAAAACATATCAAAGTAAACCCGGATTTGAATATCAATTGTATGATTTTATTGGATATCACTGGTGATTGCCAATGTCATGCTGACTAGGCTACGAAGGTCACCGATATTAAAGTTGAAATAATTGAAAAAGAAACGCTCCAAACCCACGATAAAGTTGAGTTGAAAACAATGTCATACAACAGGTACACACAAAAATAACTTATATAATTAATGAAATAATATAATTATCCATATTTTTGTAATGAGTTTATATTTTATCCTGAAGAAAGAACGGTGCTTCCGAAGCCGATTGGTGTCCATTTTTTAATTTTTTTTATTTACAGAAAACAAATATTAAAAAGAAAAATACGGTTACACACGAATATAAAGTAGTATAGAGACCATCAGAATAAATAAGTAATGTTTTAAAATATGTATAGCAATAATAACTGAACAGTATATAAAAAAATGAAAGTTTTATGTTAAGAACAAACCACGAGAGTCAAGGAATTAAAGATAAAATAGGAATCAAGAATGGGGAGGAAAGGACAGATGTACCTACTTACTTAAAAAAAGGGGGAAAAGACAAGTAGGAAAACATTAAAAGAAATGTAGCATAAGAATATGTGAGCATTACATCTGCGTATACATATATATGGTCTGGACAAAAGAAAGAAGATTTATTAAAAAAAGATTTATGACAGGTGAATATCCAAGAGTTTAAAAACATAGATTGATGAATTGAAGAAATTCATGCCGCCAAATATACTAACAAATTGATGATATTGAACAAATTAGACGTGTGATATAATTGTCAAAAATAAAGTGGTTAAACCAAGTTAATTTGTGTCAAATTTATATTAAAATTTCACGTACACACAAATAAAATAATGAAAAGTTAGTAATGAATATCAGACTTCATTCTTCGCTTAAAAATAACTGTTTTCAAATAGCAATAACATAATTTAAATGAACTTTTCAAAGCAAGAAAACACTTTGTGGCTTGACATTATAAGACATTTAAGAATAAATTAAATACTATGTTTTAAAACACTTTATTGCTATATATTTAACCTCCCCTTCCCTCCGCCCCACCTAGTTGACACTCTGTCCCTCTCTCATTTTCTTTCCTCCTTTATAAATTTCTATGCCTAGATTAGTCTATATTATAATTGTCCTGAAGATGGTTGAGTCTAACCGAAACTAGTTGACAAATATATAGCAATAAAGTGGTTTAAAACATAGTATTTAATTTATTCTTGAATGTCTTATAATTTAAATGTTTAATTCGAACATAGTTAGAATATGCATCGCCGTTATGGGCACCAAACTATGACAAAATATAAAAACTAGCCGTACACTCGTGAAAAGTGACGGGAAATAATAATAACGACTTGCCTTGCATGACCACGAAACATATGCTACCCGATAATTGCGTGTCACATTCTAATTATCTAATGTTTTATTTCCATCAATTTACCGATTTTACTACAGATACAGACGGACCTACAGACAGACAACGCAATTATTTTGTTCGATGAATGATGAATCTATCTAAAGAAAAATTACTTGAATTTTATATAATATTCTTCAGCTAGGAATATTTTCATCTTGCAAGACCTCTTCTGTTCGCAATTTTGCCTTGAATGGTGACATGTAGGATCTTTTATTTCAATGGATGTCTATATATTCGATGTTTTGCATTTTTAGGCGTTTGAACATGAACATAACTTTTATCATTCCATTTATGAGCACGAATCTGACCTTTATCATTTCATGACCTGTTGATTGATTGATTTTTGAAGTCAACATTTTTGGAAGAGTTTTGTCGTGCAAGCGCAACTGTGTTTTGAGTGCTAAAATTTGGAAGACTAGTGTTATGATCATCGAATTCCTCGACCACGTCGTCGAAGCAAACTTGGTGAAGGAAAATTCTCAGTAGTGGTGAGTCAGCCGTTCCATATTTTTCTCTTCCACCTCTATATTACAGTAGCCGGCATCTTGAAATTCTACGGCCTAGTGGGGGGAAGTTTGCGCATCTACCTTTCCACCAAAGAGACCCAAATTTCGTCTTCTGCGCATTCCCCCACCACGTCAAAGAATTTCAAGAAGTTTGCCGGCAACTGTACAGTCCACAATCGTTCCTTATTCCCCCTTCCTCCAATTCTCATTTAATCCTTCCAAAAACTCGTTTATTCTTTGTTCCTGGCGATTCACATCAGGATTAAATAATGATATCGTAATACATATCACAAAAAATATTGCAAAAAAACGATTTTTGAAAATACCAAATGTACTAACCTCTATAATGTGATGCGCATTGACTGCCATATAATTCTCGCTCGCAGGGCTTAAACCCAGCTATGATTTCGAAATGTCAGTTTGAACGGATATGTAAATATATTTGAGTTTACCGATTTAAATGGAGGATCGCAGTCCGGTGAACGAATATGACAATAGGACCCAGCCTCCAGTGGGGTGGATGTGAGCTGGGATAAATCTGTTTAGCTATCTGCCGACAGCATCCGGTTCGGCGCCACCTGAGCGGAAGTAACGCCCGATATCGGAAGCGTGTCGTAACTGGTTTATTTTATTATCTAGTGTTGGCGTCACAGTTAACATATGCATTGTCATTATGTTTAATTTTTGCACAAGTACGTGGTCTTAAAAATTTTATTCTATTTTTAATTCCAAAGGTGTACAAAATCCTGGTTTGACCTTATATATAGGTGTACCCATAAGTAATCAATTATTTAAGTGGCAACAAAAAAATACTTTAACTAAATTTAATTTAATTTTTTATTTTATATTATATATTATATATAATATATATATATATAATATATATATTCAATTTTTATTTATTTATTTAATATTAATTATTATTATTAAATTTTATATATAAATAAATTATTATTAATAATTTATTTACATATAAAACTGATTTCATCTCCATCGTATCTAGCACCTTTTGCCATCTTGTCGGTAGACTTTTAAGAAAAATATGCTTCTAGGTGTTTTTAAAGCGTCTTTATTAAAACCCACTGGGCGCTCACTTTGATCGCTATCAGACAATCGGAATCACCATCGGAAAATTTTCTAAACCAACGTTGGCACTTATTTACTTTCAATACGTCTCCGCACACATCACAAATTTTCTTTGTTGCAACCGTTGCATTAACACCCGATAGAAAATGAAACAACAAGCATTGACGTAAATTTTCTAAGTTAGTTGATTGTCCACCATTTTGCAACAGAGTAATAAAAAAATTAAAATTTAATTGTCAGAAGTCACAAGACAACGGATTATAATATTGCGTATAAAACACGTCTTTACACGTTCACTTTACTGAACTTGACTGAAGCCCACATTCCATACCAAAAATAATTGATTACTTATGGGTACACCTATTACCTTCGAGGGATAGTGAATTCTGTAATTTGTTCTAAATTTCACACTAATCACTCGAAAACACTTACACTTACACTTGTATCTAAAAATTCTGATTCACGTCATTTGTATCGCTCTGATCACTATCGGACACGTTGGTAGGTACTTTATCGCTGGGTAAATATCCCCACTGAAATCGTCCGTCTTTGTCGATATTCCACTGGTTATTCTTCGCTGTTAAAAACAACTGATTGTCTTGATGACGTCGTTCTAATTAAAAAAATTTGGGGTTTTTAGGCGTTTCTCAAATCTAGTTGTTTATTCAAGACTCTTGTAGTAATTTTCAATTTACTGTTAGATGTCTAGAATGCAGTAAAATTATCAATTATCCGATAGTATGCATTTAAAAAATATTGATTATAATTCATCACCATCTTGCTCGCTCAGCATACCAGAAATCTCGCAATCAATAAATAGGCAACTCCAATATATTTTTTAATGAATACAAGTATACACATAAAAAATATGTTTAAATATTAAACTTCTTCAATAATAGCAAATAAGTATGTGGTAACATTACTTATACATAAAAAATATGTTTAAATATTAAACTTCTTCAATAATAGCAAATAAGTATGTGGTAACATTATTTATAGTAATAAAATGAAAATACTTTGTTGTATAGGAAAACAGAAGAGTGTATCTACTCAATCTTCTTCAGCGGGAAAATTGTCTAATGCTTCGTGAAGTTAAGCTACGATTTTTTGACAAATTATAATTTTAACAATGAAAATGAAAAAATAATTATGTCAATTGTTTTCAGTTTGCTGTTTTTCGTTGCCGTTTTATAATATTATCAAAGTAGTAGTATGCGCTCATAATGGTGACATTAAGACAGCTGGTTAAACTAGCAGACTAGAACCTTCCAAATGCAATACAACCTCAGATTCGTATTCAAGTTTAGCCATTAGGGGTGCTCGGTGTTAAATTAATTGCCCCAGTGATGTTAATTAATGTTTAGTGGCTTGTTGCCGGACACTTTTTGGGAAAAGTAACCTAACGGGAAGTCCAGTCTATTAATCACGGTGACAATGGGAACCGGGGGTGCTTCTGTCTGCCGGGGATGGAGGCTCCACGGGGGCGGGAGGCTCCACGGGACGCACGGTGTTTTTGTTGTGTCTCAGCTAGACAGACAGAATTGCTAGAAATGGTTTAAAAACTTTGTTCGGAGGGCAGATTGTTTAAATGTATTTATAGCGGTCGGTTTGTGTGTAAAGTACAATAAATGTTTCCGCTTGTTTTGTATTGGAAAATAAAAATACAGCGGTCTACTTTATTTTAACCCTTTGGAAATAACATTTCACATCCTTTCTAGCTTAAATAATCAAAAATGTATTTGAAAGCTTTGTTTCCCTTAAAGGTCCTCTAAATACCGTATCAAGACTGTGTACCTACTGAATGCTGATAACAACCATGTAACGTCACACAAAGCAGGTTAAGTCATCTGTATCATAACCGCAATATTAACGATATTATATAATATAAATAATAACGTATTAAGTAACGCAGAGTTAGTCAGGCCTGACCGCATTCTCTATCGTGAAAATTCTACGACATTCTATGGACGCCCTTAAATACTTTATTGGAAAAGCCTAGAACTTTCTACAGACTTTTCGTTACTCTAGAACAAACTTTACGGAGTAATTTACCTATAAAAGGCGTCACGCGGCGAACGGAGTTTAACAGAAGTGATTTAAGCAATAGAGAAAGCGTTGATTAGTGCATATTAAGTAAAAATTCAATAATAAGTGTGTGAAATACATTTAGCAACGATAAAATTACAAACGGTACTATATTTTAATGAACTGACTTTTTTTGGTAGTAAATGAAACTAAATTAATTAGTTTCCAGTGTTTTAACGCCGCGTCCCGTGACAATATTAAAAAAAAAATGTACGTTAATATGGTGTGTCTTGACTAAGTCAAAATAACTTTTCAAACTAATCAAAATAATAATTAAGAAACTCTATAACGAAAATACGAGAGTATCAATATACAATAGTATGTTTCTCCTGAACATTGATTATGTGTTGTTTAACCATATTTTTTTTAAGAAACGTAAGAATGTTTAAAAATCTACAAATATTACAAAACAAAGCAATTTTTATTATATTGAAATGTAATAGAAGAACATAAATAAAAATGATGTATGACTTAAAATTAAAATCAGGAAATTAAATAATAAAATATAACTTGCAGTTAAGCAACCGGCTTACCCGTCAAAAATGACGGTAATTTTTTAAAATTATTTTTTTATGAAATTTATTCATTTATTTTATTATAAAAAAAATTTAAAAAAATTAGAAAAAAAATCGAAATTTAAAAAAAAAAAATTTAAAAAATTACAAGAAAGAAGTTACGGACGTTATACGAAGTCACAGGGACAGACAAACAGTCAGACGGACGAACGGACGGACGGACGGACAGACAGAAAACTAAATTATTATAATTGGGATGAGATACGGATCATTGCCCAAATACTTTGATAACGGGATGAAACTAAATAAGGATTTTCATTCATACAATACAAGAGACAACGACAGTATAAGACTTGAGAAGAAAAATAAAAATACTCGACGTCTGATGCACAAAAACCTTTAAATCTTTGATAGCTTTCCGAAAGCAAAACAAAATTCAGTGAATACAAAGGAGTATAAACTGGAGTGCAAAAAGTTTACTTAACTTTTAAATGACTATTGATTGACATGATGTTACGTTCACTAATTCGTTAACGTGAACGTTACATTTTATAAAATGATTACTCAAGCCAATCATACGATAGGTCATAAGCCCTATGAAGATCCAAAAAAAGACCTCCGTACCGATTTTACCATATAAAAAATAGCATCGTCTCGATGAAACATCTATAAGATATCTATGATTAATAATGTCCCCCTGGGAATAAAACCCAGTACTGTGTTATTGAAATTTTTTAATATAGGTACTCAAAATATTCTAAACATGTTATAAAGATTATTTTATTATGCAGGCATTTTAGTAATTTAAAAAAATGTTCATAAACGAAAATGAGCAAAAAAGAAATTCATGTTTTCTGTTTATTTATCGACGAAAAACAATTATTATCATTGAGCACTTACGTTAAAAACAATGTTATCACGATAAATTCTTGGTAGCGCTCACGCGTCATTAATTAAAATAATTATGTTCTACCTACCACAAAATTACTACCGTATAATTCAATAATCCCAATAATAATTTTTTCGTTGTCTGTCTGTCCGTAATTTCGTGTAACATTCGTAACTTCTTATGTAAATACTTTTTTTTCAATTGGTTGAGCAACTTTGTAGATTGACATTTAAAAATAAAAAAATAATTATTTGTTTTAGTCTACTTACATTAATTACACCTACATGTTTCGGAAAAACCTTTCCATCGCTAGGGTGCTTTATAAATGTCAAAATATCAAAATGAATGATGTCTTTTGTTATTTTGTTTTCTAAATAAATTAAAAAGTTATTTTAAATATTATTTCTGAAATTCTTGATTACACAAAATTATTGAATTTTTTTTAAGAATTCGACTAGTAGTTAAATTTAATTGATTATTAATTATATTTTGTTTATTATTTATAACATGCTTTATTAATTTCTAATGATTCTAAATTATTCAATTTCAGACCAATATTATTAATGTGTAAAATAGAAAGTCCTACATTTTTATCAAAACCGTGATCATTTTCTAATAAATGATTTGCAAATTCAGAAAAAAACAATGATTATTCAGACATCTCCAATCCTCTTTAACTCTTACATTAAAATTTCGGCCGGTTATTCCAATATAAAACACTGTAAAATCTTTGCACGAAAGTTCATAAACACCTGATTGTTAAATATATTATATTTACCTTTTAATTTATGTCGAGTTTGCGAAAAATGCATGTCAAATATTTTTCAGTAGATGTTACTTTTTTTTCTTTTATTTTATAAATAACAAAAAACTTATCATTTGGGAACCGACATGTACAGGTACTAAAATTTTTGACGAATTATAGCTTTTATATCTACATACGAAAACTCAACCAACGTTCCAAATGGTGATCTTGAACAAGCTGGCGAAATATAAATAAAAGTTTGAAATGCAGAAGTTTCCAAGTAAAGCAAGTCTGCTTTTGTCTACTGAAAATTGTGAACTCAAGCGTGGGCCGCTAAAACATCGTGACAAATTACTTCTGCTAAGTTCATGCTTTATCGTCCGGTTAAATTTTTTGACAGTCTGCATAATTTTCAACCCTATTAAAATTTTTGACGTACAATTATTACCCAAGATAATAAAGTGCTCCAAGCTAATTTTTTACACCATTTATGGAAGGAAACAATTTGAATTATTTGTCAATTTTATTGTGAAACATCACTTTTGTAATAATCGTAGTAAAAATGATGCCATTAGAGAAATTCCAAAGAAAAATAATAAAAAACTCCACTTTGAAAAATTAAAATACAGAGATTTAATTTACCAGTTGCGAAATTAATGTAAACTAACGTTTTAATGAGATAAAAATAACAACAGATGTCTCTAGCAGAGACCAATGCAATATATGAAATGTTCTCGATTCGAATATATATATATATATATATATAGAACTTTCAAATAGTTGATAACTTGTGGATGTTCTTACAATGGAATTGGTTAACGTTTCACTGTATAGAGTGATCACTTAAGCCAGCTCATACAGGTTGTAAGACTAGAGCCATCGTATAAGAGACTTCCATCTACTTTTCTCATATATATTATAAATAGGTTCGTCTCTGTGAGACTTCTAAAAATAATATTTTTACTTTTAACTTATTAATTATTAAATTATAAAATTATTCGGTCCAATTAAGACACATTTCTAACTTGTGTTCAAAATCCTCTTCACTCTCATTTTGCAATGTCTCTGCAATGTCTTACACTGCATGACCGTTTTGAAGCCATTTTAAACACTAAAACTCAGTGTCTCAAAACAAAATAATACAAAAATAGAACATCGTCAAAAACAGCAAACTAATTTTGTAGTGACATTACTAATATAATTTATAAAAGTAGAATACATTGCAAAAACGTTTCAAAGTCGCTTTTTATTAGTCGATTAGGCTTGAAACTGAAATAATATTGTATATCGAAAATGGTTCCACTTACCAGTTTGGCACAGTCGTCTCTTCTAAAGTCCTGTCCTGTGACTAAGTTGGCAACTTTGTGAAATGACATGATTATTTATATATAAATAAAATAATTCTGTAAAACCACCTTTGAGTTTTAGTTATACATGAATAGTTCGGAGAACTGTAGATGTTCTTGAAAGTAGTCGTGTATCTCAAACTCAAAAGTGGTTTTACAGGAGGATTTTATTTATTTATAAAAGACACGAAGAATCATCACGATTATCTGAATAGTTTTGAAAAAAATGTTTTTTTAAGACAGTTATAATTTTTCACTTTTATATCAAGTAAAAACATTCCGTCTATACGTGGGAAACAATATCTGTCAAATGACCGTCTCCGAATCTTTCACAAACACACGACCTCCTTGATTGATAAAATTTTGGCTTAATTGAGGCATTTGACACCATGACACCATGACATTGATACCAATATTGATAAGGACAAGGACATATTCGACTTATGAATTGAGTGTAGTTATGCAGAAAGCGTCCAACCAATAAAATGCTAAAAACGTGATTGGACAACTCACTACGATATTTTATGTGCTGTCCAAGCTCTGAGTGATATAGTTTTTTTTTAATTCAATATTTTTCGAACCAACCTCACCGCCAACGCCATTAAGTTAAGTCAAAAACAATCCACAATTTGTTTTATCATTCTTACATATTAAATAAATAAATACCCAAAATAATTAAATACTTTTATATTCAAAGGAAAATTTACCACAGAAATGACAACTGATTAAACAAACAAACATGATTGTACTTAAATGCTATGTTAAAATTTTATATAATTAATCCAAGTCATATAGTACAAAAAAGCCGGCATTTAATGATGTTATTCATATTTGATATAATATATTCATCCAACACACATAAAATAAAATATGTACTGTTTCATGTATATTTATTTACGCGTCATATCTTCGTAAATAAAAGTTTTTTATAAAAAACTACTCAACGTTCATAAATAAATCTCTGTAATGAACATTTTGCAAAAAAAAATTCACAATGAATTAAATAAATTATTTAATAAATTATATATATGTGGGGTATAAAAGCAAAGGCAGCGATATCACAGCCTATAAATTTATAGGAAACATGATTTTGGAAGAGATAGATACATCAAATCTAGAATTCCGAACATGTTAAATAAGTAATCCACTGTGACTGCATTTAAAACATTTTTTTTAATTTTGCTGCCTTTTCTTTTATACCCCGCATATCTATAATGAATTAAATATTTACGTTTAAGTTTTTGTGGATTCACTTTTTGAAGCGATTTTTCAGATTCCTTGTTTTTTGGTTGAATGCTTTCAGCATAACTATATCCAATTGTCATTGAATCATTTTCAAAGTCTTATCCCATACTTTATCATTCATTAAGAAAAAAGTACGAAGGTGTTGCACGTTAAAATGAGAAATTACGCGTCCAAAAAATATCTTTCGTAATAACTCTATTACTTCCACCTTGTGTGGCGCGTAGCCTAGTCTTACTAAAAATAGACAAATCCAAGCCATAAGCATCTTCATCTCATTGACACATCTTGCAACAAACAGCTACAGCCGCAGTTTTCTTATAATAATATTTTTATATGTAGGTATTTCCTGAGAACACAGTCACTGGATTTTGTTCCCAGGGGGATTATTAATTAATAAAGCTGATTATAGAAGTTTCACAGAGACAAAAGAAAACTATTTTTATGAGTAACTTGAATCGAAGTCCTTTTATGCGATGGCCCAGGGCTTACAAAGAAGTTTAAAAACTTTAAGGAGTTAATTGAAAATACTGATCTGTAATGAGTATCTATGCATACTACTAGTTCATGACAAAATACTACAGATGTCTCTAGTACAATCCCTTAAAATAAACAAAAGGCTTCCGGATGTAGAAAATATTATATAGAACTTTCAAAATTTTGATGTGTGGATGTTTTCACGATGGGATTGGTGAACGTTGCATTGTATAGAGTGATCACTTATGCCAGCTCATATAGGTTGTAAGCCCTGGGGCCATTATATAAAAAGACTTCCACAGACGTTTCTCATATAAATAGTGAGACTTCAACAATTACTTTCGCGAAACACATGACACTGGCTTTTCATACAGGAGGTTCTAAGTTTGGTTCTCGGTTAGTAATCGGGTCTCGTGGCCTGTTGTCGTTAGCCCTGGAACATATTGTAAAAAGACTTGCATACATGATTGTCATATCAATAGTTTCATCTCTGTGAGACTTTTTTTTAGTTTACAAGTTGGGAGGGCAATGTTTTCTCTTTTCACATTTTACAGCAAGACTGCTGAAACGGTTTAATTTTTTTAATTTTATCAAGAACCTTTGAATACAGTGGTTTCATATTATATTATTATATAGATCTGGTTTCTTCGGCGTCTTCATCATCATTACTGTTGACTCTTCAACCCCTGGTAGGCCTTGGCCTCCTCAAGAGTCTTCCTCCACTCATCTGTCTTGCGCCAGCTCTCTCCAGTTCTGAATCTCCAAGACAGATATGCCTATGAAAACATTGCCATTAGACTCGGCTGTGGAATTTAAATAAAATACTTAAAATTAATTTAATATTTTATTTATTACTCAAAGTCACTGGAAATAAATTTAAATTGAATGAAAACAAAATGCCGAGTTTTTCCAAGCGGATGATGGTGCCAACCTTGAGGGTTGATAGACAAATGTATATACCTACCTCTCAAAATGATAATTAATTTAATAACTATTAAAAAATAACCTTTCCTGGAGGCATACTTCGAATTTTTCCAAAAAATGTCAAAAATGACGCTGCTTCTGTGAGGCTAAAACTCGACGTTAGATGACGTTAGATCGCTGATTACAAATGAGACTGCGCTTGCGCCGGTGCGGCGTGAAGAAACATATTTGAATTTCGCCTCCGAATTACGAAAAGAAGAAAAAACAATTGCTCTCGTTTTTCTTCTGCTGGAATGTGTATTTTTTCGCAACGGATGAACGAATGTTAATAGTTTATATATATTTTTCCGGGATTTCACCTGTTTATATTCTTTCGCGTGTTATTTGTGACAAAGAAGAACTATCGAAGACTTCTCAAGATATCTGCATAAAAAAGGCGGCACGAAGATCCTTGTGACCAGACAATTTCGACTGACTTCGAAGCTGAAGAGCATAGTCTGTCGCAGGTCAGTGATTATTTTGTGGGCGTATTTGGTTTACTCATGTATGTTTTTCAGAGAGAGGAAACGCAATTTGACATTTTTTTTGCATGATTGTCACAATAAAAGGTATTAATTGAATATTAAATTCAATACAGCGGATGGCTACTTACACGCTGTTTGCCTAAATATTGATACAGGGTCCATGCAACCGACCACTCGTAACATATGATAAACCTTTGTCTGAGCTTCAAATGTTATCTTGAGTTATTTATAATTTTATATCAGAGTATCATTAACAGGTGAATTAATTAATCACTAAGATTACATACGTATAATATTATTTGGGATTTTCCCCGAATTGAGTAATCTCTACAATTTAAATACCAAATACATCAAAGATATTATTCTTTTACTAAATATTAATGTTTAAATGTATCAAACTTAGTATACCATCTCGCGCAATAATAATTTTCGAAATCGGTGTATGTTAGAAACAAAAAAATTAGTTAAACCAAGGTTTCTCAGACTTTTAAAATTAATATTTATGTCCAACCATCATTTGTTGATAAAAATATAAAAAAAACTACTTTTATTTTACGTCAATAATTACGAAGAATTACTTTTTATTTATTTCAAAAATATAACAGAAATACAATATTAAAACGTTTTAAACTGTAACTGGTTACGGATATTTTATACGAACCGTATGTTATTCGGAGAAACGATTCTCGGCGTTTCGTTGAATTCTTATTCAATGTCATCAGGAGGACGACCTGTGCCCGCGGATGTAAAGGTAAAGGTTCGTATAAAATATCCGTAACCAGTTACAGTTAAATATGTCTTTGGGCCGTAATAACAACCTGAACTCATTAATTAAAACATTTCTTGCCATAATCGCCCACATTTATGCTATGAAATCGTTTAAAAATGTTTGTTTAATATCACTGAAAAATTTGGCGAATACTTCGTGGTGCAACATTATAATTTAAAATGTTTTATTTTACTTTGTAATACACACACAATATGAGTTGTTATTAAATTACTACTACTGATAATGAGAGGGACTGTTCATCTCAAAACTATAGTAGTAATTTAATAACTCATATTGTGTGTGTATTACAAAGTTAAAATAAAACGAATTTTGAATTATGTTTGTTTAATATTGTAACGTTACGCGGAATAAGGAAGTTGAATTTTCGGATATTTTCAATTCGTACATTTCCACGTTAAAGTTGTTAATTTTCACGAAACAAAATTATTTTGAAATTTTCAGCTTTGTACAAGTTCCTAGCGCTATGGCTTCCGCTGTAAGCTAATTGAAATTTGTCTGCGACTGAGTTAAGCTGAGTTGTCATATCCATTGCAGGGTTGATTTTTCAGGATTGGGGGAGTATTTCCCTAGTCACCGCCGGCCCGCACAGCCTCCTCTCGCTGGAGGTAGAAAATACCGAGGTCCCTGCGCACTGCAAACCTGAAATTACATAAATATATTAGGTCCTTACATATGAAATTGGCGTTTTGCCGTACTGGCAAATTTGATCTCAAATATCTTCTCTTTGGTTAGGAATTCCAAATCCAAATTTATACAGCTATTTACTCATGTATTTGTGTTTTGAAAATTATAATTCATTTGTTTTTTCCTCAATTGTTTTTTTCTTTGCGTCACTCAGTTTACAAAATGAAAAACTTGAAATATCGCGTTATTTACGAGTACGAGTTCCACCGTGGCACCAGTGCTGCAGAAACGGCTCGAAGGATTAATGATGTGTATGGCGACGGTGCCGCAAAAGAAAACACAGTGCGTTTTTGGTTCCAACGTTTTCGTTCTGGAAATTTCGACCTGCAGAACAAGCCCCGTGGACGGCCGGAGACCAAAGTTGATAATGAAGAATTGAAGGCTATTGTGGAAGCGGATCCATCGCAAACCACATCCGAGTTAGCTGCAGGCTGCGGTGTTAGTGATAAAACTGTTTTAATCCACTTGAAGCAAATTGGTAAGGTGAAAAAGCTTGAAAGGTGGGTACCTCACGAATTGAGTGAAGCAAATCAACAAACGCGCGTTGACTGCTGCGTTGCATTACTCAACCGGCACAATAATGAAGGGATTTTAAATCGAATCATTACCTGTGATGAAAAGTGGATCCTGTACGATAATCGGAAGCGCTCATCGCAATGGCTGAACCCTGCCGAACCAGCCAAACCATGCCCCAAGCGAAAATTGACTCCAAAAAAGTTACTTGTGAGCGTTTGGTGGACTAGTGCTGGTGTCGTTCACTACAGCTTTCTTAAATCTGGCCAGACGATTACGGCAATGTCTATTGTCAGCAACTGCAAACCATGATGGAAAAGCTAGCTGCTAAACAACCGAGGCTGGTTAATCGCTCTAGGCCACTGCTGCTTCATGATAACGCTAGACCACACACTGCACAACAGACGGCTACCAAATTAGAGGAGCTTCAATTGGAATGTCTAAGACATCCACCGTACTCTCCGGACCTTGCCCCAACAGATTACCATTTTTTTCGAAATTTGGATAACTTCTTGCAAAGGAAAAAATTCAACTCCGATGGGGCAGTCCAAACCGGCTTCAAAGATTTTATTGATTCCCGTCCGAATGGTTTTTTTAGTAAAGGGATCGATGAACTACCTATGAGATGGCAAAAGTGCATAGATAGCAATGGTACATACTTTCATTAAATAAATGTATTTAATTAAAAAAAAATCGGCTTTATGTTCCTCCCATACTAAACGCCAATTTCATATGTAAGGACCTAATATAATATTCCCAACAAGATATCTGCAAATTTCCATAATTCACAAGTGCATTTTAGGCGAGTTTCAGTGGAGCTCTTGATTCTCTTTTATTATCGGAAATTAATTTGCATATTAAAATCCGTGTAAGAAACCCAGAGTTCTTAACAATATGCCAGAATTCTAATGATGTTACTGTTTTTCTCCCATCACAAAAAATGTCTCGTAATATAATGTCACGTGTCGTGACTACATGATGAATTAATCGAAAACGCTGGAACTTAATAATGGACTTATTAATTTCTGATTAATTAATTAAACAAACGTATAAAGTCTCAACACTATTTAACTTAACACTATCATTTAAATTAAACTGTTTCGCAAATTTATCACTTATAAATAGACACTTTATAAACGCTTTAACATTTAATTCACTAATCACTAGAAAATCCGTCCAATTTCAGCACGTGTTACTATTCGCTCCGGTTTATTTCGCTACGTGAGAACTTTTTCCAGAATATTTGCTCAAATATCGCACACGGGTAAGTACTTCACTTAATTGACTGTCGCTTAGTTCACACGCCTGATGGTTACACTGTTTTCGATTTGTGATTTTTAGCTTCCGCTAGAGCCGCGTCTTTGGAAACGTTAAAATAACAATGGACCTCCGCGGCCTGGATCCATTTATTTATACCCATAACGTTGAATTTTTCGATCCTTTGAGACTTTTATAGTGTTTTCTCACAAGTTCTCGTAATTTTCAGATGTTCCTGGAACTTTGGAGACGTCTCTCGAAAGCCGTAGACTACGCAAGGATATTCTGGAATCTTCGGTAGTATTGTGAACATTTCAAACAACTGTCACATGACGTGAGTGCGTGATTCTGTTTAGCCTCGTTACAATAATATATATTGAGCTCATCTTAACGTCATTCAAAGAGTCACTCCTACACAACATCTATTTTTTTGACAATAACCTAAACCCATTGAATATATTAAATAAATTATTTATTTGCATATTTTTATATGACATATAGCACACTACATTGATACACTAAATATACATAAATATCCATGTTAATAGAGCAGGTGGAAGACACTTGTAAATGGGATAGTGAGCTGAGTTTTAATTTTTTTTATTATTATTTTTTAATAAATTGATTCGGAATCGGATCAATTTACATATTCTTGGAGTGTAAGATAATAAGTTACCAATTTTGATACTACAAAGGGCATATTCCACTGTTAAATTAATTTATCGCGACTTATAAGTAAGTTTGTAGTGCAATGATTGACAAGCAAGTCAGCAAGACACAGCACATGAGCAAGAATAAATTTTCACGGCAGTATATTTGCTGGTTTTTGATACGACATTTATTTATTACAGCTTAAAGATAACTATAACGTTTATTGGCAGTCATTGAGTTACTCCGGCTTAAAGCTTTGTTCTTCATTTCAATCTCTGATTGGTCAAGCTACGATAAAATAATAAAAACCTTTGAATTCCAATTAGAAAACATTCTTTGGATTGGAATTTCTGCAGGGTTTTTTTTATGTTATTTAATTTGTATTGAAACGAATGAATTTTTCGTTATTGATATGTATTACTGTAATGATGGTTCAAAGTTTTGTAAAAAAAAGACTGAAATATTGAAAAAAAAATGCAAACTTTGATATTGCATAGCTTCATAACTATTTATATTAGGTCATGGCTGCCTGATCATTTTCAACCATTAATTAAGTCAGGAATATAATCCTGCGAGGTTATTAATGTTTTCCAAATAACCCTGTATACGGTTTATTCTATTGTAGAGTGGTGCATTCTCAACATTAAGTTAAAGTGAGATGGTGTCATCTTGTCGGATGTTATTTTTCAATCGTACTATTGCAGTTGTTTGTTATGCAAGAGTTACGAAACAGAAGCACTTCTGTAAATAGCTCATAAAACTTGGCTAACTCAATAGCTTCAGACCTGGTAAGGAAATAAATATGAAAGATAAGGAAATACAAACCACGAGAAGGGACAAGAGAAACATTTAGATTACAGGGTAGAATTTTATGTATGCGAATTAAAATTGAGAATGAACTTGCAAATTATAAATATTACACTAGAATACGCATAATTTTTTATTAACTTTTCAACTCCTTTTTTGACCAGTTTTTATGTTTTTATATTTTGTGTTTTTAAATATAAAAGAAAAAGGTTCGTGCAAGAGAGTAAAAAGACAAAACATATCGAGTCATCAGAAATAATTTTTACAAAGCACCTTTAAATAAATATTGCGCTTCGTAAAAAATAATATATTTAACATAAAAATAAAAGTGCTGCTTGAAGACCAAAGACCAGTAATATAATTAAATTATTTTACTGCCATATAAAATATGTATCAAATTCAAGCGAAATACTGAAGAATCTAAGTGTGTCGTAGGCGGCGTCGATATTCCAAGGCAAAATACCTAGTTTCATTTTTACTTGCATACTGATTTGTCTATTATTAGAATAAGTGTTTCAGATTTGAAATAAGCCATTCGCGTGCTATTTTATTTCTCTTTGTTATCTGGAAATTTTATTTATAGCGGTGAATGCATCAATATGGAACACCACATAATTTCACGACAGTATCTGATGTCATGAAATACTTAACCGCAATTCTTACCGATCGATCAAATTATATACGTCCAACTGCAGTGTTGCTGCTCTGACCTATTTTCTGCAGTATTAATATTTTTAAAAGTTTAATAAAAATTATGGAAAAATTACCGAGAGAAATTAATTAAAGATGATATTGTACTTACCGAAATACCACCTCAATTGTGATATTTGCGCAGTTTACTCTGTCAGGAAATTCATATTTTCTTAATTCGAGTTTATAACCATTGAAATATCAACTTTACAGTGAAAATAGGACAAGATGATTTTTAAGTCAAGGCTGATTTTGATTCTTTAAAATTTTCATTTATCTATAATGAAATAAAACAAAACTTTATATTGTTTGTGATATATATTTTTAATATATACGAATTTAATGCAACTGATCATTGACGCTACACTTAAAACAACCTCATGGTGTGTTATACCTTTGTATATTCTAGTTTTATTGCAGTTTTCAGGGTGGTCAAGAATTTTGTGGAAAGGGGGGTTGTCAATGGAATAGATGTACATAGAAATCTAACGTTAAATACTGGCATACGTGAGTACACCAGATTTCACTAAGAGTTAAACAACATGTTTCAAAAATATGTAAGACTTATTTTTAGAAAATTTTCTTTAACGGAGTAGTACTGTTCACGTAACTAAGTGACATATTACTAATATATGAATGGCCAAACGATATTTTTATATGCATGTTCTGAGTATACAATCACTGGATCTTTCCACTGCGGGATTATCATTTAATTAAGATAAATTATAGTATAGTATAAGTCTCGCAGAGACAATTTTTTTTTTTTTTTTTAAGGGTAGTCCATCTGATACGCCGTATTTAACTTTAATATGAAATACACCAAATAAGTATTTCATTGGTAAGTTTTTATTGATTTATAAAGTAAAAATATTGAGAATAATTGTGGTGTTGATTAAATGATCGCCGCGGCTGTGTTGGAATACCCTGACACATTTGATAAAAATTTTGAAGATTGTTTGCAAGGCAGTTCGTTCAATTTCAGCAATATCAGCAATAAGGCGTTGGATTATTGTTTTCAGTTCAGAAATTATTTGTGGTTTGGTAGCGTAGACTGTTGTTTATGCTAGCAAATCATTCCACTGAGTTTACAAAACTACAGAGGAAAAAATCGCATAAGGGTGAGGTGAAGGTCTGTAGTGAGAATTCCTTGCAAACTGGTTCTGCTCTTATTCAGTTGTTGAGGACGATAAACTGTTTATGTTCCTGGATACTCATCGATACTTTCTCTGACGATTGCAGTATTTTCAGCTGACCACACAGGATCATAGAATTTATATCAAACCAAACCAGTTTCCTAGATTTTTATAATTATCTTCGAATGGGGAACTCATTAATCGAAATATGTATACCGAGAATTCCACGAACTTTTCGAACGGTCTCAGAATTTTTTCGCCAAATTTGTAAAACGATTTACCAATAAGAAATTGTAATTCTTACAGCAGTCAATCTTTCACCATTTCAATGGTAGCAGATGACAAATGTCAAACATTAGGGTTACCGAATACAATATAAAAGAATTGTTGGATATTTACATCCGGCGTAGCTGTTGGGCCACCCTATATAAGAAACGTGTATGGAAGTTTTTTATACGATGGCCCGGGGCTAACAGCATGCATAAGTTGACTTAAGTGATCACTCTACACTATGAAATTATGGCAGATGTGTTATGGGTGTCGCAAGATGTGTGCATTGATTGAATTTGAAGCGAGATGAAATGAAGGTTGCGTGTTTGCGGGAAGATCAATGCCCATCTGTCGAAATATGATCTCCTGGTACATTGGTCGCTGATGGCATGCTACGTGAATCAAATACAGTGTGGTGCGTAAACGTGTGTGACAATAGATAGATATGAATGATTTGTGAGATAGCTATACTATACGCTACAGCGATAGGATGACCAGCAAATACTCACGGATGGTGAACATCGAATTTATTTGGAAGAACTGGTAAAAATATAGTTTGCGGAATACAAATAATATTGCGACTGTCTGGTGCGGCGCTGCGTTAGGAAGAAGAGTAGTGAATGGGCTGCAGGCGACCAGTACATCGGCGCCCGCAGCCTACCATTGGTGGCTATGGTGGGCTTGCCTCGAGTGCGATTGGTCAATTGGGACATTTAAGGAACTAGATTCCGGGTAGGCCTAGATCTTCAACACAACGTTTACCAATTCCATTATAAATACATTATCAATTTTTTTTAATGTTGTATTGTTCCGAGTTAAAATATTCCATGTATTTGAAGGTAATTTGCTTGAGACATCTGCAGTGCTTCTCACAAATTAAGGAAATGAATTAAATTAATGAAAGAACATACTAAAATAAAAATTAAAGAAAAAGAGGGAAAATAATATAAAGAAAGAAAAGACGATAAAATAAATGAAAAAAAAAAGTTTTTTTTAGGAAGTAGGTATAAAAGATTTTTTATTTTTGGGTGTTCATAGGGCTTACGACCTATCATACGGCTGGCTTAAGTGATCATTTACACAATGTAACATTCACCATTTCCATCCAAGATAAAATGCCACATCTATCACATTTTTAGAAGTTGTATATATATTTAAGTTTTACAACCCGTTTCACATGTGTGTTGTAATTTTCACTAGCGCCACCGGCGTCCAAAGCTTTTTCATTCCCCTTATCAAATACAGATGTCACTAATCATGTTTATATTTTTTGATTTCGAACTCATAATAGTTTGAAGAGAAAGAAAATAAATAGAAGAATAGAAAAAAAAATGCTTTAAAAAAATCTAAATTTTGTAAAGAAAATATCTACCTAAAGATCTATCTACGTAAATACCTCGTAGTAAAGGTCCCGTGTATCTCCTCGTCGGGAGTGGTGACGAGACGACGTCTGTTCGGTTATGGGCACGGACGATAAGCATTATTTAAGGCGGAATATTGTATTACGCCCCCGCCATTACTTAACGGGCCCGGCCATTCCGCACGGCCGCCACTTCTGAAAAACAAAGGTTTTCCGCGGGAGGCGGCTTTGTATGCGGCCGGCGGAATCGCTTCAGGTGTTTTTTCTGCCATCCAGTACCGGAGTCGTAATAAAAGAATGGATAAAAAAAACTAACCCATTTTACAACACTCCCTTTCGCTTTGAATCACTTTTCGTGTCTATGCACGCGTCGGGCTAATTACTCATATAGAATGATTCCGATTTGAAAAAAACATTAAAAATTCTGAAAATCCAAAATTATACAATAATTATTAATTTTTTTAAAACGAATATTTGTTAGATCATTTTTATTTTCGCCTCGAGTCTGCTTGCAAAGTTTCAGCTCGATTTGATCACGGAAAAAGGGTTAAAAATCGATCCAAAGTTTTTTCGTCAGACAAGCAAGCAAGCAGACGCTACGAGTTAAAAGAAAAGGAGTAAAAACAAATGGCCTGAGATGGAGCTTGAACCTGGGCCGGCAACTAGTGATGGGTCCACTCTGTAGTAACTACTGCAATGTAGTATTACATTGCATTGAAGTGTACACTTCACACCTTTTGAAATGTAGTACACACAAACATACATTTTAATATTATTGAAAGCACATACTTCAAATAGTACACTTCATTTTAAAGCGAACACTACAGCCCTGATGATGGACCCTGCAATGGGATCCGAAACGTTGGCCAGAGAGGTCACACACACACGGCAGAATATCCCAGAAAACTATACACAGAAGACTACAAAGTACACACACTTCAAAGTTATTGAAAGTACGAGTACATACTTCAAATAGTAAATTTTTTTGGTGAAATTTTTGGCAAGTCGATGTAGATAAATGGAGAAATCTCTGGAAACTGAAATAACCCCCCCTCCATGGATCGAAAAATTTCTAGTAGCACACTTTTCAAGAAGCACTTCTTGTAGGTCATTACAATTTTGTAGTACTACAATTAGTTCACTTCATTAGTACTACAATTTTGTATTACTACAGTAGTTTGTAGTGATACCCGCCTACCTACCTACCGGTGTATAAAGTGGTCGCCCCTTTCTCGCACGACCGAAGCTACCAACTAAAAATTTCGTTTTTATAAATTATTTAATACAAATTCTATTTCTAATATGAGGAGCTTAACTATCCTTCACCGCGCTCTTACTGTCCTGAAACCGCTCGCATAAATAGCTGACATAACTAGAAGCATGTCTACGTAAATAAATATCTGAATAACCTTTTTTTTTCGAATGAACTGAATTGAAAATGATAGAATTGTTCCCTAACATCGCGACACCTTCGTAATGTAGTTTATCGATGTTTAATTAATATCAGGACTCTAATATGTTTACGTAAATATCATTCTAGACGCTGATACTATATATTGGCTCGTGATGTCGTTTAACTTAATCTATTAAAATGTATATTTACACGTAATTATCTATAAAATTGGCTCGTGATGTCGTCTAGTACCCACATTGTGACGCAAAGCAACCCGAAGTTCTTTGAGAAAACGTGTTGTATTTCCAGTGATCAAACCATACGAGAGAGAACAAATTTACGCTACATAATTTAATTCGGACGGGTGAGAAAAACATATATGGAAACATTTATATAAATTCTAATTACATTATGAATGCTCGAGGTTGACCGGTTCGAAGAAGGTTTTTATTTTATTAGCAGCCCGTGAATTTAAGATACTTAAAATGATTTGAAGACTATATGAATGACGTCAGATTTAATTGATCATCATTCCGCGAAGATAAGGGTGGAAAGGGCTCCTCCACGTACGCCCTTCCGGATGGGTTCCGACCTTTTACAAATGATGAACCCCCTCTCCTTAGAACGAACAGGTCAACCCGTGGCTTGATATTCTTTAATTGCTTGAGTATCATGCAATAAGATGGTGATCCCACGAAGTGTACCAGGTTTCCGGCGACATATACACATCAGGAATCCTTCCTCGCGTCTGACGGTGATTTTCGTAGACATAAGTTAACTGATGATGATTTGAAATGTGATACAACGTTATCAAGCTAGTGGCACAGAGATCCGCTGGGAATCCTTAATCCTGCGTCAAACGGATCCATTGTGGCACTGCTGTGTTGATTTCGTGTTGATGAAAAGGTATCCTTGAAGTTATTGAATAGATAATTATAATGCAGTCCTTTATGGTGATTTCGGCCAACGATGAAACTCGTGATGTGCACACGTCGCCGATAGGCAACCCCGCAGGATCATTTTATAATGTTAATGATGACGATGATGAAGGTAAGTCAGTTGTTTCCAATCCTGAACGTACGTCATAGGACAAACAGACGGATTGTCTGAATCATCGAAATTGAAATACATATTTCATGTAGATAACGTAGAATTTAATCATTCTTCATACACTCCCCAAGGTATGTCTTTCAGCAGATCGAAGATTGCCGAAGCCTGAGGTACTTCCATTGGCAATTTAGCAGACGTTATACAGTCAGTACACACTATTCTTCATGTCTCAGGCTGCAGAAAACGCACTATTTCTAGTATACCCTTGACTAGTGGTCATGCTCTGACATGGTGGAACATCCATTACCAATCGTCACAAGCCCTGGTTTTCGACGGTCCAACGGACGACAACCTTGCCTATCAGATCGCACAATTATAAACCAATCAAAAACAATACTAAGAAATCTATTACTTGTTACGCATTATAGTCCGAAACTGAAACTTCAATGAAATGTTTTGTACGACCGTTAATTATTTACTTTTTGACAAATAAACATATTAAATGTTAGTGTATGATTTTGAACTAGTACGTGAAATATCAAAAATAAATAAAAATAAATAAATCAGTTTAACTGATATACCCTTTTTGACGTCTCTGCTCGGATCAAAGTATTCCACTTTTATTTATTTGTTTTCCTTGCTCCTTGTTCCCTGTTCCCTTATTTGTCTTCCTTCTTAATTCGTCTCCAATAGATTATATAGATAGATTATTTATACCAAAATGGATAGCGCTACCGCACTGCTTCACGGTTTAAAAATCACTACCCCCGTCTCCCCGTGCGTCCCGCGTTTTATACACTTCCAGTTGACCTCAATACTTCTGCTGACGTCACTTGTTTACAACATTCCGCACGAAATTTCCAGGAATTTTCCCCTCCCTCATACCTCCCCTGGCCTAGAGGTCATTGACATGGTGATTTTTAGAGTAAACAAGTCTAAAAATAGAATACGCATTGTACGTACCCAAGGCTTTCAGTGATGCAACGAATTCGAAAGATTTTTTTTGAATACGAATAAAATATTCACATTTTCTCTCTGAATTAAGATAGTTTATTACCGCTTCTTTACCATCCCTTTGTAATAAGGTGTATATTTGGTTCATCACAAGTTCACTTCATTAATACTACAATAAATTCACTTCATTAGTACTACAATCAGTTCACTTCATGTAGTTTTTACTACAAATGTTGTGTACACTTTGTAGTCTTCAAACTAGTGAACGTGTGTGTTTTAGTCTTCATTTTGAAATGTAGTTTTTCCAGGAATGCAAAATGGTGGCCAATATCCAGTAAATTCTCAGCCAGTGTTGATTTTCCTGGATGACCGAGTTTGCATGACCGTTTGTGCTCGTCAACCCTTTTGGAAATTTTCTTTTCTTTTTACTTCCTTTCTTTTAACTCGTAACTTTTAACTCTGCTTGCTCGTTTTCTTGACGAAAAAACTTTGAATCGATTTTTAACCCTTTTTCCGTCATCCGATCCAGCTGAAACTTTGCAAGCAGACTCGTTGCGACGATCAAAAAGATCTATCAATTTTCGTTAAAAAATAATAATTATTATAGTATAATTTTGGATTTTTAGAAATTTTAATGTTTTTTTCAAATTGTAATCATTACAAAAGTTTGATTACTATCAACGGCGCAGGCGGCCCGATAACATCACGGAATATTTAAAATTTGAATTACTTCGTCGGTAGGTATAATAGGTACTTCACTACGAATTTCGAAAATTTATGACAATTGGTTTATAGATGACAGCACACTTCTTTCTTTTTAGAGATTTTTGACATATATGTTCATCTAGACATGTTTCATTTTCAGTCAATCAATTATTACATGATGGTAAACTTAATTTACAAAGAAAGGGAGTAAAATAAAAACATGGTTTTTATGGGTTAGTTTTTTATATATTAAGTTTCATATAAATTTTGTGAAATTGCCTTATTACTTATAGGGTAACAATGTTTTTTGTTAGTTATAGGTAGGTACCAATGTTAATTTTAAAAATTAAAATTGAAACATGAAAGCCCACTACCGGCCCTGCAGTGCGCCCCCACCCTTCCACGGCGTGTAATATGTCTGGGTCCCGTTCCAGCTACCCGCGGCTAGGGGTTATTTTTTATTTTCATACTTTGTTCCCTTAACGAAATTCCTTTTATTACAATTTGATAATACAGCTGGACCCGCAACGACTCGTGCCTGAAATAAATTACATTTAAAAACTTTAAATTATTTATCTAAGCTATTATTAATAAATTTTTATAATGCATCCCGATTATAATAATTTCGTTGTCTGTCCGCCCGCCGTCCATCCGCGTAACTTCGTGTAACGTCTGTAACTTTTTTATAGAATTTTTTTTTCAAAAAATTTTTTCGAACAATTTTTTTTTCGAAAATTTATATTTTTTCAAATTTTTTTTCGATTTTTTTTTTAAATAAAATAAATACATACTCATTCCTTAGGAATCGATATTTAAAATACCTTCTTTTTCGACGGATTACAGCTTACTAATATTTTTTTGTAAAATGTATAAAACTACGATATTAAGTTGATAGTCTTCAACACAAGTCCTTTGGGTTTCTTATTTAAGATCCTATATTATTAATCTTCTTCATGTCACTAGGAAGTCCATTATAGAACTTATAGCTGTATAAAGGAATCCAAGTAATTCTCTATCAGTTATCGGTATATCCGTTCTCATATGCTCTCTCGCTTTTGTGTATCGTGAGTGTATGTCGCTACTCAGGTACTATGGTACGGTATCACTTGATTGAAGACAGGTGTACGATTCTATAGATTACGCCCTCCACCCTTCCGGGCCCCGAGTGAGAGGTTTACATATTGGGGCGCTCAGTCAACTTCTAGATGGCGTAGCTTGTTAAGTCCGATCAGGGCGAAATATGAATATGACGATGTCTCCAACACGGTATTGCAATGTAATACGTAAACACATACACACCCAGCCGGTACAGTATTGAAAGCTAACAATGAACTTTTTTTTCCCAAGATGGCTACTCAGAGGCAAACATCATAAGCAAAATACAACAAGCAAGAGTCGCCTTCAACAAAGAATCCAAGATCCTTGAATCCCAAAACGTTGATTTAAAGGTAATGGATGAACTTGATCAAAACTCTTGTCTGGAGTGTGCTGATGTACGGCAGCGAAACATGGATCATCAGGAGGCTAGTGGCCTTTGAGATGTGGTGCTACAGGCGCATGGCGAGGATCCATTGGTTAGAACATATCCGAAACAACGAGGTGTTGAGCAGGATGGGCGAAAATAGATGGCTCCTGAACAGAATTGCCCTACAATGAGCAATTTGGATAGGCCATAATATAAGGCATCCGGGCCTGTTTTTTACCATTGTCGAGGGAAATTTTGAAGGCAGCAATCGTAGAGGCCGCCCGAAATTAAGCAACGTAGACCAGGTTATAGCGCTGTAGCACCTACCAAGAAATGAAGAGGCTGGCAGTCGACAGAGAAGAGTGGAGAAATCGAGTGCTTGTTGCAGACCAATCCTAGGATTGCAAACCGAAAAAAAAAATAACCGCAAAATCAACACTCCTAACAGCACACCAGCTTTGATGATAGACTCTGCAATGGGATCCAAAAAGTTGGTTTAAAATGTCGTAGAAACCAGGAAAAATATTTCAAAAAACTTTTACCAGTAAATACGTAATTCTCTATGAAATAATGCTCGTCACTAACGCTACCTGCCGTCGTAAATAATGAGTAGTAAAATAACAATTTGCCGGTAAAGTCGTTAAATGAGTATGCGTCATTTGCGAAAATATTTTTATGAATAATTCTTAATTCTTGTCATATTGTTAACTCATATAGAAATTAGATAAGAAAGAAATAATAATAGAAAATTTACAGCGATATTTAATGTTGATAATCGACAAAGTACTAAAATTTTCTTATCTGTTACATTATTACAATTCGTCTATTTGTCACAGCACTATAATATTTTTTTCTGTATTTATTTATTTATCTAATAATATTCAAAATAATAAAATCTCAATAAAATTGACATGTAATTCTTGCAGAAAGGTCCTTTCGTACACTTCTGAATGCCGATTTGGGTACCTCGTTAACAAACAATGCCCTGTCACTTTATTCCAACCCAACTCTTTGTCATTTGACACCACGTCTTAATTTTTCACTTGTAACGGTTCCAGATATACCCCAAAGACACGGGTTAATAAATCCCTTTCCCACTTTTCACCTTTCAGATGAATTAGTCCTACTTTACTAAATTTGTTTTATGAAAGAGTTCCATAAAATGTATTTTTAACCATACAATGCAAACCTTTGTCAACTTGATAACAAAATACGCGTTCTTTTCCAGAAGATTAATAAAAACAAGAGCGTGTGATGAGAATATTAAAACATTACATTTTCATAAGCACAGGTAGGTTATATGTTGAAAAGAAATCAAATTAAAAAATATTTTTTCTTATATTCCTACCGCAATTGTAACATTGATAATTTATTTTTATGTTAACCTTACTTAAACATAGGATTTGGTAGGACTATTATTTCTGGAACGTCCTGTAAAATATGCTTTATTTTTTGATAATTCTTAGAACATTTTGAAAGTGTAAATGAAATATCTATTTACAAATTCATTACATTCCATAATTTTTGTATTTTTCAATTCGTTCACTAAGAGTACATTTTTTTATGCAAGAACCTATACCTACCGTTTTTTCAGTATTTAATTTGTACCTTTCATAAATTAACAAAATATTAAAAATCAAATTTAATAAAAATGAATACATCTTTTTAACGAAACACTTTTGCTTATATTTTGCGACCCATTCAGCAGTGAATCAAACATAATAATTTTGTTGTTTGTCCGTGTGATAGTTCGTCCATACGTCCGTCTGTCTGTTCCTGTAACTTCATGTATCGTCTGTAATTTCATTCGAATTCACGACTAAAAAAACGAAATTAAATGGCCGGAGATGGGGCTTAAACCCCGGGCCAGCAAACCCGAAGGCGGCAACGACAGCGATGTTGCTATCGCTGAGCCTGCATTGCCCGTCAACAGTACATATACGACTTAGGAGGAGGAAAGACGCGAACCATTTCAGGTTCCATCCAATCGTCAGGGTTGAGAATAGTAGGTACACTTAACTACCGGCAGGGGAAATATATAAAAAAAAGTTAAAATATTTTTATAAAAGTCAATATTACTATTTTATGGCTGTCTTTAGGAACCAGCATGTAAAAGTACCATCATTTTTGACGGGTTGCAGCTAGTTTAATAATATTTTCGTTTTTCCTTACTCAATTTTTACGCTGATTTTAGTGATAAACACACACTTTTAATGTTTTAAATCTGCACCTTAAGATTCATTATTGACGCAAAGAACCAATGTTAATTTTAAAAAAAGCCGAGGGAGAAAATTTGCGCTATCTGTTATTCACATACTTTAGGAGATTTTTTTATTTTTATTTATTAAAATTTTTTTTTTTACAAATATTTTTTTTTACAAGGTAGTGACAGTTACTTATGAATGGATGTTTCTCTACTACATGAGTATCATAAAGTCGTGTGTAGTAGAGGAGTATCATTACATTATACATTCACAAAGAATTTTGTGATAAAATGTACATATTCATCAGGTAATAAGTATATATATAGGCAATTAAGTAATAAAAAGTAAGTAATAGGTATATATAATAATAAGTGAGTAATAATTAAAGTAGTAAAAAGTTATAAGCCGTAAGTGCCGGCAGGGGGTTTTCGTATGTGTGACACACGTAATATGAGTGCCTAGTTTAAAGTAATAAAAAAACTTACGTCTTTTTTTTACAATAAAACATTTAACAACAAAACCTTCTCACACAAGACTAAGAGAGACGAAAACTAAGACAGCAAAAAAATCCGTCTTGAAATAACAAAATTTTGATTAATCTACTGTTCCTCCCTCGCTGAAGGCAGTCTTCCCGAATTACTTTCTGACGTCAAAGAACAGGAATTACGGTGTTCCCGATATATCCACTTTGGTATTCAGGATGTCAACCCGGATCACCGCGGCGGCGGGGCCGTGGCTGACTCTGACTCTGACTCCGACTCCGCTGATGAAGGTCGGATGGATTGTTTACTCGGGAAACCGACTTTCCATTATGACAATTATGTTACTGGGGTTCATTCAAATAATTGTGCCAGTTTTAAAATTTTACAATAATAACCAAATTGAGTAATTACGGTTCGTGGTCCAGGGTTGAGAACATAATTAATGAACTTATAATTATTGTGGTGTTTCTTCTGGAGCATGTCTGGGTCCGGCATTCCCAATTATACAACAGCTTTAGTTCACACAATTATTTCAGCGAGAATACAACAATACTTGATAAACAATAAATGACAGACATTTATTATATATTCCGGCCCCCAGTTAAGGCTATGTGAACATTAGTTAGTTAGTTATTAAATAGAGATTTTTTTTTTTTTGCTTCTTATAACTTATTTTTTACACCTCATAATTATTTGTAAAAATCTGGTAGCGTTAGTGATCGTTAATTGTTGCATAGAGAACAATATTTTTTTATTAAAGAATAATACCAATAACATATTATGCAATATAGTAATGGATGCACTTATTTGTTTTAATTTTCATTAAATTGAATTTTTTTAAAAATCTAAAAACAATTTAATACAGAGTATTTTACTTAATAAGAAAACAATCAACTTTTTGATATTTAAGCTTTTCTAATTTTGAAAACAGAATGAGACCAGCTGTGGGATAGGAAGTTGAGGACGGACATTCGAAATTATTATTATTGGGACTAGCTGTAACCCGTCAAAAATGACGGTACTTTTACATGTCGGTTCGTGAGGAGTACGTATGTATTTATTTTTTTAAAATAAAAATCGGAAAGAATTCATTTCGAAAAAAAAAATTTTTTAAATGTTAAAAAAGAAAATTTGAAAAATAATATTTCGAAAAAAAAATTACTTTAAAAAGGTTATTGACGTTATACGAAGTTACGCGGACGGACGGACGGACAGACAGACAGACAGCAAAATCATTATAATTGAGATGGTATAAGGTTTATTCCATGACCGTCTGTTCTCCCCGAGTAAGCTTATAATCTAGCGTCCACAACTTCTGACACCGGGGGTACTGGGTTCGATTCCCGGTGAGATCGCAGAGTAGGTATCTGTGTGATTTTTTCAAGCCTAGGTGATTTGTGATTTTTTTCGAAACAGTTTTTGAGTCTCTTGTCCATTTGAAGGGTTGAATAAAACAATTATATTACTGGGATCAGTTCTCTTATTTTGACATAGTTATGCAGAAAGCGACCAATCCACAAATGCGTAAAATGAGTTATATACGGTTTTGGACAGCTCGCTATGATATCTTTTTATGTGCGGAAATCGTCCAAGATCTATGTTTTATGTAAATTCAGTAATTTTTCAACCCACATCACGGCCGTCACCGTAAAATGAACTCATCAAATATCCACGTGGTTTGACTGTTTTTTGCAGCATCAAATTTATAAATTATTGTCAAACAAAAATATCAATTGAAAACATTCATGTGGTATGGATGCATTATGTATCTTTTGATTTCTGCTGCTACTTACTACTCGATGATAATTTTGTACACAACATTCACGTGGGTTGAACGTTTTCTATGCATCGAATATTGTAGAAAGAGTCAGGTATTTTGTAGAAATAATCCAACCTGTAATACGCGTCATATCTTCGTAAATAAAAGTTTTTTTCTTTTAATTGTACTAAAAATCCATTAGAAATATCCTTACAATGAACCTTTTTCAAAAAAATATGCAATACTTAATTAAATATCGACGTATTAGGTTTCAGATTTGTAGATTCAAATTTTTAGAAGCCATTTTCTCAATTCCATGTTTTTTTGGTTTGGTCGATTTCTGCATAACTAAGTCCAACTGTGCCCGGTTTAAAATTTTTCAGCAACAACTACATTGTATCCAGTAACTTTACTTCGGAAACTTGCTCGGGAAGACAGACGATCGCGGGATATACTTAATATTGTATATTGTTGTATCCTTACTGGAATTAACGTGTAAACCATCGGTAATGTATTATTGAGGATACCGCTTACACGCTCCAGGAAAATACCATAACTACCAATGTCAAGATACGTCAGAAACAAGTGTACCAACACAACAACTAAAAAATTCTTACTCTTGGACATACAGACTGCGAAAAACAAAATTCTTCGTATTTTTTATTATAACTGGTACATACTCACATACGTATTTACCCAATTAAATACAAATGGATATTTGTAGAGCTTTCAAATTAAAAAGGATTATCTCAATATATTATGAACGGATAAATTTCACCTCGGTGATTTTTGATGCTTATAAAATGAGTTATATCCATGACGTGGAAATTTTGTAGTTGTTATTATAAAGTTAATATAACAAAAGCCTACGGCTATTATTTTAAATATTTATTTATGTCGAAATTACAAAACTGATAGTGCCATAGACAATCATTGTTTAAATGAGCGTTTTATTCATTTTTAAGTGCGAATCAATTAATTATATGTGCGATTATTAAATTGCACGTGCATTAGTAGATTTAACGATTATAATTAAAGTTTAAATATTTTATGGGATGTTTAAATGACCGCTTTATTTAATAATGTTATATGACTTATAATTCTACACAATGGACATTGGAACAGGCGCTAAATTAACTTTATACTTTGCTAGTAATTTAAATTTTGATTCTCACTGACATAATTCAGAAAATAAGAAGCGCGCTCATACGCGCGACTATTTAAATCTTTCTCCCCTGAAATGCGTCACTTTGCGTATTTACACAATCACCCATGTGCGTCATTCGCGCTTGCATTTGTTTGTCATTTCTGACGTACTTACAGACATAACAAATAATAAAAAAACTTAAAGAGACATGTAGAAAGGTACCGTAAGGAGGGTGACTGCTGGAAAAAAAGTTAACGTCATTTAAAACTCAAAAGGTATTCAAAATAACACGGTTTTCATGTATTCCAAATAACTAAATAATAACTTCTAACATACGTACAAAACTACACCTACCCAATTTTTGTGAACACGGAAAACGTGTCACAGCAATATTCTTACTATTTTCAATCTAAGCTAAACGCTTGTGCTATGAAAATAGGACTAACTTGCTGGTCTGGAGTGAGATTCGAACCCGCGATCTTTGGATCACGAGGCGAGAGTCCTAACCACAAGACCAATAAGCTACTCTATACCATCCCGTATTTTTTGCACCCTTTTCTCCAGCGTATTTATTAGTTTGAAGAGTCAAATAATCTCAAAAATCCATGCATAAAAATTTGTCAAATATATCAATGCATTGTATTTCTTCTGAAACATTATTTGTAATGGATTGGTGGATTTTTTCTTCGTACGACGATACAATTTTAGTGGGAATATCAGTAGGTGGGCAAGTGGAATTCCATTACCATGGATCTGGTTTCTTACAATTTTATCGGAAATATCACTCTCATCATCTCTACCACTTGTCTGTTATGTCTATCAGAATCACTATCACTACTCGAGAAGCACTTGCACTGAGTTCTTCTTCAGCATCAAATAAATTCATCGATAAAAGCAATGGTGATATGATATCAGCATCTGATAAATAAGTTTTGAATCTTCCTTTGATGCTTTAAATTTTTTTTTTTTTTTTTTAATTTTTTTTTTATTCTTATTTTTAGGAAACATACAGTACAATTAAAAAAAAATGTATAATATCAAAAAAAATATACGTGTTTAGAATGACCAGTGAAGTTTCCTCGAAGCTGATAAATAAAAACTAAATAAAAACAATGATAAAGAATTTGTGATAAATAATAAATATTTCAAAGATTTATGTTATGATAATGCATAAAATGGGAGGGGTGGAAAGAGGGAGGGAATGGGACTCAATTAAAGAAGTATCAAATTTATTTCAATAATCATAAATGAGACAACGGAGTTTCATTTTAAATAAAAGCAAATTGTTAGTCTAGATTATTTGTAGAATTTAACAGATTGTATTTTGAGGTGGAACGACACTTATTCATTATTATCAACAAATAAAAAGGGTAATACACAACAAAAAGTTATGTCACATCAGATTGTTCAATTCATTCATTAATTCTTCTGAAATGGGGCTCGAACCAGTGAATGCTGGATTACTAGGCAACAGTGTTTACCACTAGACCAACATGCTGTTAATTTATAAGCGCTGTCATAATTATTTTTCTATTTCCCCATGACTTGTAACCAATACAGCGGCGGTGTATTGTTGCCACTGAAGATATTACACATTAATTGACCATTATTAGGTAGTTTGGATTCATGGGATACACGAATTATCACATTTCCGCAACACGCTTCATTCCGTATTCAAGAGACACCCTGCCTAACAATATCTGAGATGTACTCCTCACCACCCCACCCCAGCATCTATCCATGGACCCGTCTAACAAGGGGTGCTTTGAAAATGGCTCACGTAAGGGAAGGTCCTGCTAAAAACAGGTATTAAAAATTATTACTTACACTTACATAATGATTTCATTCATCACTGTAATCAAACCTGCATTGATTCAGTAAATATCCACTTAAAATTATTAAAACTTTTATATACTAACAATATTTTTATATGTATGTTGTGAGAACACAATTACTGGATTTATCCACTGCGGAATTATTATTTCAATGAAATAAAATATAAAAAGTTAAAAAGTTGAAAATATTTATTTTCAGGCGTATTCTAATCTATATGCTGAATAATTCGGAAGAATGTCATATATAGATATAAAATGATATTTCTTAATTCTGCACATTAAATATATAGAAGTATATTTTCCAGCTGTGAAATCTATGTATACTGTTTCATGAGAATATGAGGGCTACACTAGTAATAACAGATGTCACTAGCGTAGCCCTTTGAAATATACGGATTCGTATTTGGAACATATATGAAGAAGTAATTAAAAATATATATAATGTGTGAATGATCTTACTATGAAATTGGTGAACGTTGTATTGTGAAAAGTGATCGCTTAAGCCAGCTCATACAGGTTGTAAGCCCTGGGCCATCGTACAAAAGACTTCCATACATGTTTTTCATATAAATATCTTCGCCTCTGTGAGACTTCTTTAATTAATCTTACTTAAAACTTTTATTATATACACAAAGTCACTGGACATAAATTTAATTGAATAATGTACACTCAATTTTTCTAGAATATTTCACACACTTCTGAAAATATGCTTCATAATTATACTGAGGTCTGTAGCTTAAATCGCTCAGGTTTGCACTAGAGAACATAACAACAATACTTAAAAAAAATAGTCTAAAAATATATTTGTATGTTGCCGTATAGTGTATTCTACGATTGGATATTTATACACCTGCAGTTAACAATGCGATATGTCTTGAACCATTTGCTGTATATGCTGTATTGGTATACATAAGCTTAAAAAAAATAGGGAAACACGGGAAGCTTACGTACTTGCTTAGTTATTTCAGCAATAACATTGTAAGTAAAAAATTCGCACAGACTCTGAATAATGGAAGGCTATCTCATTGTCTCTACAATATCCAAATATTGACTTATCCATGTATTGACTTATCTAATGTGACTATGACTATGTCAAATAGCACAGTCCCGATAAATATTTGAAAGATACTGATTTAGAACATATATAAAACTATAAAAAAAATTATGATATGTGGATATTGTTAGGGTGGAATTGGTGAACGTTGCATTGTGAAAAGTAACCATTTAAGCCAGCTCATATGAGTCATAATCACTAAGACACTCTAAAAAGACCTACATATACGTTTTCCATATGTGTAAATAACTTTGTATCAGTGAGACGTGTATGATTTATCTTAATTAGAAATAACAGCACCCGAACAAGTGCATTTTTCATAACAATATTAAGTATGTAAAGAACAGCGCCGGAGCATATGCAATTTTAATAACATCATTTTCAAACGTCTCTTAGAAACTCACGAAAACTGGCTCTTAGCTTCTGATCGGTTAGTTTCGAGTCTCGAGGCGAGAATAATTGTAGTCACGACTTGCCTTAAGAAAAAAGTAAAAATTTAATTCAGAACATGGCCTAGGTCCATGTTGCCTGTGGTGTGGAGACATCAGCGCACACACACAAAAATATTTCCACCGTGTACTCAAATCCATCTTTTCCCCAGACATCGGTTCTCATTTCTGCTGCTCACGTGTCTTTAGTCTGGTTCAGTCACATGAGGTCTGTAATTATTGCTGGGCCGCTAAACTTGCGCTATTAGATGGTTAACGTAATTAAAGCTCCGGGGATTGGTAGCTGCGCCTCGTGAGTGAGACGCAAATTATTGCAACTAACCGATCCCCTTACCTGGGTATTGATTAACTCTAACGAATTATTGGCAACCCTTGCCGGCTGACTCCTTCGGTAACCACGGGGGAGGGGGGGAGTCAATTAGTTTAATTTATTTACGTTAATAACTAAGAAGATATATTGTAAAGAATTCGCATCTCCCATAAAACCTCATAAGCCTGTTATTAATTTCATTTTCCTTCACGTTTTAGTGAAAAACGCTAACAATAGTCGATGCGTAGAAAAGCGAAGATGAAAAAGTTAAAAAATGTTTTGAACGCAGTCACCAAAGAACAGTAATAGCTGTATCCCTTTCAAAATCATGTTTTCAAATCACAATTTAAAACAAAGACAATCATATCCAAATTAAAAAATCAACCCTAAAAGATGTGTCACCTGGCAAAATGATCGCTTCATACCAAAGTGAGAGTTGATGTCGATTTTAGACTGAAGCATCAAAGCAAAGACAGTAATTTCCAAATTCGTAAAAAGCAAAACTAGCAATTGGTATTACTATTTATTAGCAAACACATCAATATCCATATTGAAAAGTTTAATATAAAAAGAAAACCGAGATGGCATCTGATTTTAAAATATCAAGATCGCGATATTGGATTTTATCCTCAGAGGAAACGTCTTAATCAAGATATATAGATTAGATTAATGATGTTCCCTCTGAGGATAAAATACACTATTGTTTTATTGAAAATTTTAAATAAACTCAAAATATTCTGAATATATACAAACTGGTGTAAAAAGAGTTTGAAATAATTTTCTGGCGTATTCTAGTGTACCCACATGTTGACAGTTCGGATGAATATCTACCATGTGAATGACAAATAAATGTTATTTACCATTCTCTCCTCGTTCATTCGTTCCACACGGCTAAACTATCACAGCGATCCTTTTTTTACAAAAAATCCATTACACAAATAAACAAATTTTCAATTTTTTTTATAATAAATAAAAAAAATCATAGGGTTGACCTTCGAGAAAACATTTTATTTTCTATTAATACGAAATTTTAAAATTAAATTTAATCAAGTTCAATCCAAACATTCATCGCACTGACAGCGCAGCCTTCATTGTGTGAAAAATATATTAGGGGTTGTGAAATGGCTGTAAATTAAGCCGCGAAGTAGTCTACCTTGATGCGGCACCACCCACGGGGTGGCGAGATGATTCGCTTCTACTTGTCATTTATTCATACTCCTATAAAAAATGTATGACTACCTACCTACCTATACCTATTGTTAGATTATAATAGATTATATAGTGCTGTGTGGATGCAAAGCTTGGTTTTACACGTTAGCATAAGAAGATATGTATTTTCTCGTATTTAAAATTATAAAGCTCTCCCTTTCTGTGTATAATCATTAAAACAAATACAACATAAGTTTTGTACAGAGTCGTTATCTAAAATTACTTGGTAATTTTTTCTTCTTCTTTGTGTGCCCTATCTGATCCTCCCGACGTTGGCAATCACTCTAGCGAAAGTCTCACTATTCTGCGCTGCTCGCAATAGATTCTCCATACTTGTAATACCGGTCCACTCTCGTATGTTTCGTAGTCAATACATTCGTCTCCTTCCACCCTTTGGCAATCCTTGAAATTACGCTAAATAAATAAAAAACCTTTAATTCCCGTTTTATTATTGGTAGATAAAGTAGTTATATATCTTAAAAGAGAGGTATTTGATGCATATATACTAACAATGATAACTTATGGACTGGAGAAACTGTAAGGGTTCTCTTACAGTTTCTCCAGTCCAGGAAGTGAGCAGGGCATATTGCCTGACAAAATGACACCAGACGGCCGTCATGAATATGAAGCCCTGGACAAATAAAAGGAATGTCAGAAGGCTACCGAGGAGATGAACCGACGACATTATATCGATTGCTGCTGGCGCCTGGATACAAATGGGGGCAAGATAGAGATGATTGGAAGCTGTTGGAAGAGGCCTTTTTCCAGCAATCGACAGAAAAACGCCGAAGAAGATGACAGTTATTTTGTGACTGCAATATGATTATTTTGATTGACTCTAAAATGAAACTTTGTAATACACACGCGTTGAGATATTTTTTCACTACTACAGTTTACCTTGTGCGAGATACCCTTACCAGAGAATGCCTAGTTTAAGCAACCCGTACACTACCCCAGATATCCTGAGGTAAGTAACAGCACAAAAAATATATATTTAGCATTCTCTTTCACTTATACGTTCCACATGATTAAACTTTTTTTTCTATCTATTTCTTTATTGCGGTTTTTTCTATGGCGGTATGCTGAAGGTTAAAATAACGGTACCCGACAAAGGTTTGAATTTAAATCCGCACTTTTCACAAGCTTGTTCAGAATGCCACCCTGAGATACCCGTAGAATCCATCTCAGCTCTTTTATTTACAATCCAGTCCCTCGATCTAGAAATCTCTATGGACCACCACAGATGTATGGCGTTTGCATTATTGTAAGTTATTTCGTCGAGACAAATCCGGTGTGATCTTCCACATGGTGATTAATCCTTTATCTGAAGCTTTTTAGATGTTTGACAATTGGCAATCGTCACTATTTATGAGAGTTTTACAACAGAGAACGTTTATCTAGTTTTTTTATATGAAATATCTGAATTGGTGTAGAAAACATCGTGGGGCTCAGTATTAGAATTTAAAAAAGGAGGGTTGTTTTGATATAATTGCAGTTTAAGTTCTCATGCTTATTTAATATCTTATATTTTTCTCACTTATTAAAATTATAATGAACGCTTGAGATATATGAACGGAAAATTGATGAAAAAAATAGATGTCATAAGAATCATTTCATATTCACTTGCAGTTTTATTTAGTTTGCTTGCTCACCACTTACACTATACACGCCATATTATAGTTGTGTAGGACATGTGCCAATTTATACACGATTGCGTTCCACTGATGTAATAAGTAATGCATCGATTTTTTTTTTGTATATTATAACCAGTATTCTGTTAGTTTCCCATTAAAAATAAATTTAATAAATAAAAAAAACACAATATGTAATTGAATCGTGAAGAAAAAATAAATTAAAAAATGATTACGGCATCAATATCAACAACGCAACTTTTTTCACCATTCTAATGATGCATGAACAGGGCACGAGATACAATGAGATAAATTTCAGAGATTTAGTTGAGATAAATGTTGGCAGCGTGTATACGTGATGGAATTTTTATCTTGAGATGGATTTCAAGATCACAGCTTGAGATTAGCAGAATCTCGCGAATCTTAAACCTGTCATGTCGTTCAATTAGTGAGTGAAACTTTATAAGTTTGAATAAATGTCACCTGTAACTGTAGATTCTTACAATTGCATCTAGACTCGCCAGTCACAAGTACTTAAGTGGATAAAAACATATTACAGAAATTTTATATGAGAAGTATTTTTTTACTTGTTACGCCCACATATTTTGTATAAATGAATCATTAATAATGTTTACAAAACTACATTAGTGTTGACAAACTATAACAAATAACAGGTTTATAATTAACTACTCTAGCACAGGCTACGCCTAGTTGAGTAGTAACGATCCAAAAAACAGAATTAAAATATGTGTATTTAGATAAATAATATTATAAATAAAATTATATATGTACTCATAATGATCCACATGTTTATGTATGAAATAAATTGTTTAACTAGGATTTTATAAAATAAATAATATTTAAAAAAATACCATTTGTTTCAATTTAAATAAAAAAAGGATATTAAGGTATGTAATTATTTAAATAAACTTTTACTATTTTTTTAATAAATAAGCGCACGATAAAAAATACACAACACGAAAAAAATTTACATATTATTCCAGGAATTTAATGTTCCGGCGAAAATAAATATACGGCAATAATTTCAAATAAACCAGTTAGAAATGACAGTGTATCATTTGTTGGAACCTTTCTCCGGAAAAGTGATCAATATCCGTGACAAGATCATGTATTTTTTGAAATCCAATTCGCCAAAACAAAGGCTCGAGATCGCATCATCCCCCAGCGTATGACAGGTTTCAATAAAGATAACATATTGCGTAGTGTTATTGCCGCGTCGGAGGCTTTCGCCCGCCCCGTAAGGCTTTTAGCGAAATACTTGGCGGGAACAAATGAAGAATGGAAGTATTTCGCGAAAGAAATGAATCTGTACATTTATGTCCGCGTTTATTGGAAGGGATGTTTTACGGCTGTGAGCGAAATTGTTACGCTTGGAATGGACGTGTAAAAATCAAGTGTTTTCAATGTCGAAAACGATACTGTTTTGTATTTACCTGTTTATTCGAGGATACACCTATGTAATTTTAATCTCGTACCTATAATAAAATATATTTTCCCCATCTTTGCGACACAGAGACAGTGAAGAGGTTTTGTTTGGTCGCCTCGCCGCGCAACTTAGCTTTAGCATTTAAATAACGCTGACCCGGGTGGCGAGCATGTTGGGCCGATATGGAAGCTGTTGCTCCTAAAACGGCCCTGGGTATGCGGTAGATCCCACTTCGCTGCCTGTGTGAGATTTTATGATTAAAGGTTATACAAAACAAATATACAATAATACATGCATAATTAAATACACTGCAAAGAAAAGAATAATGAAACAAAATTTAAATTATATACTCTAACATTATTTGGGTTTTATCACTGAGCAAAGTGTAAAATCAAAATACATCTTTTTTTATGTATCATGGTTCTTATAATGATTATAATTCTCTGTGTAATAAAGTTCACCAATAACGCAAATAGATAGCGCAAATAATATTGTGGTGTTAAATAATGAGGTATAAAAAGAAAAAATGCGAAATTCCTTATCTGTAACTATGCCATCAGGATGCTGCGCTACGGTAGATGACGTTGTTCTCACAGCCTAAACTCGCGGCCGAAATACCTAAAATACGTCATTTCTTACGGTTTGTAGCTAGTAAATAATTATTTATCTTGTTTAAGCTCTACCGTGTATATTTGATCATCTGATATTATTACTAAAAATATTTGGGATTAAAAAAACTGTTAAACAGCGTTTAAATTTTATTAATTCTTTTTTATATATATTTCTTTGATATTGATATAAAATTTAAAAAAATTAATTAAATACCTACATCGTACTAAAGAAACGGGAAGTATACTTTCAAGTCACACAATGCTTTTTTTAAAATTATAATAAATATGTGTCCAGTTAACTAGACCATTGGTGATACTAATTTTATACAGACTTATTTGAAATCATTCTTTATATTTCATTTTTCGCTGCTGTAATTTCGAAAGCCCTGTTTTTATAAAATAACAAGATCTATTGATCTAAATGTAAGTTGGTAGTTTAATATGAACTTTAATTTTATTTCAAGTTGCCCGACTTGATTCGGTGTAGTAATATAAGTTCAATCGAGTTCTCCGTGGGGTGGTTAACTTAAATGGTAGGGGAGGGGGCGGAACATATCGCTTTTAGCCGGAACTGACGCGGAAACCGACGCCAATTACTTCCAACAGACCATTGCTTAAAACGTTAACGGTTTCGCTATACATTTTTTATTAACATCACGGACGTGTAGCATGTAAAGTAAGTTAGCCTAATTACAAAAATAAGTTATGATATCACTATGTGTCCTATTCATCTTCTTCTTTAAGTGTCCTGTTAAACCATGGGTAACTCGCAGCAGTTCCTTGACTCTTCTTATCTCGGTCCATTCTCTGATATTTCTAAGCCAGGGCAGCTATTTTATTCCATGTTCTCTGCGGCCTTCAATTTTTCTTTCGACAACCAGCTGAAGAAGGATGTATCTAATAATATAATGACATTTATTAAATATATGAGTAAAGAAACAACATTTAAGTTTTCTGATTTAAATGATTTTTAAAGTGTATCACAGCTTTAAAAGAAGGCTTCAAAAATTAACTAACTAACTAACCAACCATCAGGTTGCTTCGCCACAAGGCTACAAAAAGAGAATAGAACACCTCACTCTTTTGTCTTGGCACATCACTTATGCCTGGTTCACTTTCATACATTTTTTCTTGTGCACTATTCGGTTGTAGAAGATTTTAACAAGGCCCTCGTTTAATATTTGGTTTGCTTGCCAGGTCTTTCTACAGGCACGCTCTGCATTCTTTGCAATTTATATATTTAATATATAATATTTTTTTACTCATCCACTCAGATAAAACCATCTCAACGATTCTTTCGTTCTTCCAGACAGTTATTACTAAATTCTTGATCATAATTACTTTAAAACAAATATAAAAACCAAGTTTTTAATATACTCCCTTTCTTATTGAATCAGGTTTCGTGCCTACCGCATGCGTCGGGGTCATAAGTTATTTGTATTAATTCCAATTTGAAAAAAACATTAAAATTTCAAAAAATCCAAAATTATACAATAATTATAAAAAAAATTTAAACGAAAATTTGTTAGTTCATTTTTATTGTCGCTACCACTCTGCCTGCAAAGTTTCAGCTCGATTGTATCGCGGAAAAATGGTTAAAAATTGATCCAAAGTTTTTCCGGCAGACAACAAACCGCAGACGCTACGATTTAAAAGAAAAAGAGTAAAAAGATAGTACAGATTTAATAAAAGGAATATACTGGAGGTATTAGGAAATTAGCCGATCAATTGTAACGAAAATGTAATTAATATTCAAACACCTTCTAATACTTTCCCTCTTCTGTGTTTGCTGACCACGCCCGTAGACCCACCCGACTTTAACCTAACACTCATGTTGCCTTAAGTTAAGTATTAGTAATGCAAAACATCAATCAGAATCAAAAAATAAAATTACAAAAAAAAATTCCATTTGGGTTCACCTAAAAATATATAGAACGTACATTTTCCCAGAATCGTATACGCCTTCGTTTCTCCTTTTCCGCACGGAGCTAGGTCTGCATGTAATTTTGCGAGAAATATCTCAAGTGGTCTTACGTGAGAATGTTTTTGGCGGCTGCAGCATAAACAATTCCGGGAGAATATGGATAAAGCTTGTACAGCTCGCTTTTGTGGTGAAGATCAGAGTTACGAGAGAATCTTGGTACGAGGATCACACATGCGCGATCGTATAGCCTCCCATTCAATCTCGCAGCGCTGTGTATCACGCCTGTGTGTGGATGTATCAGGGAATTAGAACCAGAATTTCGTGACTAATTGAGTCGTTAAAACAATAATGGGCTGTTTTTCAAAACATTTTTTTTTGTTATAAAAACATATTTTTACCATTTACTTTAGTTGGTGAAGCACCAAATTATTTGGTGCTAGAAATGCAGTACCTTATTTTCGATCTTGCTCATTATCTTAAAATATTTTTACATTTTGCTTTAGCGCCACATAATTTTGTTGATATTCTGTTTATTTAAAAATAAATAAAAAATGGATTTAAATGAAGAAAAAAAAGAAAGTAAAAATGTCGAATATTTTTCATTAAATATATTATAAATAAATCCGAAGTAAATTTATATATAAATATATATTTTATGATTTATTTGCCACAAATAACATGCCCATATTAAAATCAGTACATGTTTAAAGTTTAGAATTTAAAGAAGTTAATTAATCAATTAGATAGACATACAGAAAAATCAAATCCAAGAAGAAATATTTGGCTGCTACCGGGATAGGGTACAAAAAGGAAGATGAATCTTATTATTATTATTTTTGGCAGCACTTCTATAAACACTGTGATTTTTTTAAGAAAACCACCCTTTGTTTCAAAACAGGCATAAACACTGTAGTTAAATGGTTACACGAAAACCTTCGTATCAAGCGGAAAATCTGTAATATTCACCAGCGGAGTATTTTTATCTTGGGGCATGAAAGCGCTGTGGGGATAATCGCTCTACAAAAGGAGCGGGCTAATACCGTTTACCCGCCCCTGCCGATTTAGGGTGGTTTCGGATTTGAGGCGATTTTTCAGGCGGTTCAGTTTCCCGCCAGGAGGTGTCACCGCAAAGTACGCCACTTCTCTAGCGCTTATCTGGATAAGGGCGGGTTCCCTCAGTCAACGCGCCCCGCGTCTCGGGCTTTAGGAATACTACGTTTCAACGTCATCACTTGTTACTCTTTTTCGTTGAACTGTAAAAACTTTGGAGACTGAGTTGATGGTTGTGGTTTCCGTTGTGAAGGAAGATGTCTGACTCTAACAATAGTTTTTTCTGGTGTTCAATAAATATCCCACTATGTGTGTAATATATACTGCAATGTGTGGCAAGTAAACAAGAGTAAGATACAACAGGTAAGCAAGAAGAGATACACACGGTGATCATTTACTGCTGATTCGAGATTAATATAAAGTACAGGTAAAGGTTACAATAATTTCATGTTGGTTTTTAGTTCCTACTCTTGATGCGGCTAGATCATCCATTCAAATAAATGATTAAAACTTTCCAGACAATTCTGGTTGAAATTTCCCCAAGGTTTCGATAATTTTATTTGACTTGTACTAAAGCAAATGAATGTTTAATATTGGATATTAGTAACTTCAATTAAAGTCCAAGGTTTTATTGAAAATAAGTCAGAAATATTGAAAAAGATGCAAACTTAGAAGATAAATTATAGAAGTCTCACATGGGAGAAGATATTTATATGGGAAACGTGTATGGATCGATGCATTAGACCCTGGAGTCAGCTATGCGGGCGACTCATGTGGAGGCGTATTATGTTTCATGTTCGTGTGATGGAGGACATCATGTGTCAATATTTAGCTTGAGGCCGAGTGTATTGTTATGGGTGAATCGTTATGGGATTCAAATGAGACACTTATAAACAATTAAACTATCATTAAGGGGTAACGTCACCCCGGAAACTAAAATTTAAATAGAAAATCGGTGATATTTTCATGGGGAAGTGGTATTTTTTACGGTACTTACCAGGGTCCTTCTTATTCTTCTTTACACTATCCCAAAGCATTGCCTAGGTAAGCTATTAGAGTCGGTTCTTCTCGTTTTTAGGATGTATCTTTGCTTTTGGTGTCTTTTTCATCTAGGTCGTTTCTCTGGAGGGTTTTGGAGTCATCCAAGTGCTTTTTAGTCTTCCAAAACAAAACAAAACTATTTAAAAAAAATAGTGTTTCTTACAACATTAATTGCAAGTAAAAAAACTGACACATTTTTCAATCATTTAAATAAGCTTTTAGGATAATTGTTTATATACTTTGTAAAATTATTGAAAAAAAAATTCACGGGGCCATTTAGTCACAAAAGAACCATGAAGTGGATCAATTTTCTTCATTTTTATAACATCGTAGATTTGATAATTTATTAATTGATTAAATAATTAATTTTGTATCATTTTATTAAAATATCCATTTTTAAAACACATGGAACCTGGTGAATAAATGTTAAAATGATATATTTCTAAACAAAAATGTGATTAAAAAAGCAAGAGAAGATATGAAAAAAGAAGTGATTTTTTTTCACTTTGCCGGACGATCGCCTTAAATAAATGCCAATTAAAAATAATCACCTCTTTGCGAAAAGTCACCCAATTTCTGCCTGGGTTTCAGGCTAAAGTGTGGTATAACCCATTAAGTACAAATTCACTAAACAAACATTTGACCTGAATCACTACTCTGTAGTTTGCACTAATTTTTGGGTTCACTAGAAAGTTGCACCCGTCTCGTCTCTGGTAATGCTTTTCGGATTTATCGATTCTTCTTGTATATACTTGCGAATTAGACCGGCTTCGGCATTATTAAACGTCTTGACAGTTCAAAAACCTTCGATTATGTGCAGTTTTTCTTGATCTAAGAATGTCATGAAAAAAATGTTCCCATAATAGATTTCTTTTTAAGTGATGTTTGTAAATTTTTATATTTCATTTAAAACTCTACGAAAAGTTCAATGTCGAGAGGAAGGTCGTGAATGTTTTTGAAGTTTTTTGTTGCTGAAATATAAGGGATGCGTCCCATGCCCACATTTTTCGGTTTTCCTATTTCTCAACGCCTACATTTTCTCCCACGCATCAACTTAATAGATAAAAAAAACACCACGCTGTCTCATAAAATACATTAGATAAAAATATTTTTGAATGTATGTTGGCCGTATAGGTACCTATATATGTTATCTGTTGAATATCTTCAACATACTTAATTTTGTTTTCTAAACAAATATGTTTGTTACCAATCTATACTAATATATAAACATGTAAAGATTGTTAGTTTGGATGTTGAAGGGATTTTCCGAAATTACTCATCCGATTTCAAAAATTCTATCACCAATACTTAGAATGAACTTCCAAATAATCCCGTTAAAATAAAAGGGTTTTTCGTAGTGACATATTTTACAACTGAAGTCGAACGATGTTTTTTTTTTACTAATTCTGCCTTAACAGTAAGAGATATTTAAATACTTTCAATAGAAAAATTGTAGAACTCAATAAAATATATATAAAAAATCCGCAATGACATATATCTATATGTTAAGGTTAATATACAAAATGGTAAGATATGACTAAAAGTTACTAAAAATCTACGCTTGCCCCGCGGGCACGGCTATATATATAAACTTTAACACATTTAAAAAATACATATAAGTGGTGCTCGGAATATAAGTCGCATCAATATTATTTATATTTTAAAACTAAGTAAATGCTTGTGCTATGAAAACAGGACTCGGTGGTCATCTGGGATGAAACTGCAAACCACGACCTACTTAACATATAAATATACACACATACGTGTTGAATGCTTAAGCATCTTCTTCTGCTTCTTTTGAATTATTTTACCGATGTGTTCCTGGGTTGTATGCAGACACATGATTTATAACATAGTATTTCTGCACACAAGCGTTATATTGCTACCGATTACATATAATGATCATTATATCTTTGTTATTAAATTAAGCTCAAAAAATGGTATGAGATCTTTTCATAAATCGTACCGAAAAGCCTTACAGCTATGGAAAAAAGTATCGGAACGACCCTGCGGGGTCCGGCTCCATTTCATTACTACGGTAAGACTTTCATTCCGAAACTTTTCTTACCAATGCCTGACTGATTAGAAGCGGTACCTTAACTCCTTTTGCATTTGCTTATATTATGTAATTTATTTTTTGCTTTGATATTTTATTCGAAATATATTATTGTTTTCATATTGCATCCCAAGGACTGTGAAGTGGTTTGAACTGCGTCGCATGAGTATTTTGCTTCTTCATCGGCGCAGTGAAGAAACTGCTTTAGCATTAAAGCAGTGCCGATCTGAATGGCGAAAGTGAAGGACCGATAAGGAGGCTTTTTCTCTTGGAACGGCCGTAGGTCTGTAGTGGGTCCCATTTCACTTCACTATCCAGTGTTTGATATGCCTTTTGCCTTGTACCCATGTTTCAGTGACCGTATATTTCAATCCATCTCAGAATAGGTATTTTCATATATCTAGCGAGGTAGTTAGTGGCCCAGAGGCTTGATACATATTACCCGATATTTAAAGGAATGATGTGTACTTACATCAAGTGACTAAATGTCTTCTGTCTAATAAACGCCGATTTATGACGTAATGAATTAAAATTCATTTCATACAAAAGTACAGAAAATTTAGAACTTATTAAACGTTTAATATACGTAATACTTTGCAAAGAAAATATACTAACTTTTAGAGATTTCAAAATAATTATTAGAATTGGCTACAATTTTAGAAATAATCTGATAATATCTGCCGCAATACCCTGCGGATTGAAATAAAAAATTAAAACAATTATAAAACGGTAACAAGCGAGGCGACGACTGCTCAAAGCGGGCGTTAAAGGTTCGATTTCAGCAAAGAGCCTCGCTTCAACCGCTTCCTGCTGGAACCCCCTTTACGTGGAGTCAGATGAGCTCTGGAGATAAGCGCCGGGATAAGGCTTCGAATCGGTACGCAGCCGTAAAAACTGTCTTCGCCTAACGTACACAGGCCGGGGGGGAGAGTAACTGCTGCAGGCTGCTATCTTTATGGAATTACCTTCGCAGGGGTGGGGGCGGGGTGAGAGATTGCCTCGCGACTTAGGGGTGCCTCGCGAATCGCGATCGTTCGTCGTACATATTACACATTTCTTAATTCGAAGGAAACGCGCCAGGAATCCCGACTCTGCTAATAGCACCTGTCGTCGATGATCCAAAATTGAGTGAGGGATGTGGTGGAAAACACTGCCTTATCTGCGAATTTGTATTCCTATTTACTTCAGTACTCTTAAAAAAGTAACCCATAAAAACCATGTTTTTATTATACTCCCTTTCTTTGTAAAATATAACAACAATTAAAGACGAATTAAAATATATAACATAACACTAAACTTACAGTAATTTAATATATTTCTAAAATGTCAGATGTTTTGAGCTTTGATAAGACACTCCATGCTTTAAAGATTAAATTCTAAAAACATTTGTCTGTCAATTTAGATTCTCAAAATTTGTAATGAAGAAGTACCTATTATGTATACCGACGGTTTAGAAAATATTCCGCGACGTTATCGGGCCGCCGTTGCTAGTAAGCAAACTTTTCTAATGATTCCAATTTGAAAAACCAATAAAACTTCGAAAAATCCGAAATTATACTACAATTATTAATTTTTTTAACGAAAATTTGATAGATCTTCTTGATCGTCGCCACGAGTCTACTTGCCAAGTTTCAGCTCGATTGGATTACGGGAAAAGAGTTAAAAATCGATCCAAAGTTTTTTCACCTGGCAAGCAAGCAGACGCCACGAGTTAAAAGAAAGGAAGTAAAAAGGGATTTTCACTAAGAATGATATGATTTTAAAATTATATAAATATTTAAAGCACACGAAGAACTACATTATTTTTCAATAAAACTTCTTTTAAACTTTCTTAATAGTTTAAAATTATTCTGAAGTTGGTAGTATTTGTTGATCAATTTATAAGCTTCGATCTATTCGATCTATATATTATTTTATTTGAAAGCAAGTACCTACAGAAAAAACTATCTATCGACCGGCTATGACCTGTTCAACCAGAATACACACAAATATGCCCGTGTAATTTTTTTGATTCCTGAGTGAAAAAAACTAATTCAGATAGCTCACACACACTCATACACATAACCAATTAATCTACAGTGAACTAAACAATGTCACAATTTTCGATACTTAATAAAATACAGCTTGCTTATTATATTGAAAACTAAAAATAATAAAAACAAATTCCTGACTCTAATTATATTTTTCAAATAATGTAAAATTAACATGCCAAGTATCCTAAAAATCACAAGATTAAACAAGAAAACAAAATTTTTTAAGATTATTAAACGACTGTTGATTTCAAACCAGAAACAAGGAATAATTTTATTTTATTACTCTCAATTATGTAAAGTAAAATCTTCGGAAATATAAGGTGTTAATATAAGTAGCGTCCGTTTATTTTAAAATTCGCACCAAAGGTAAAACAAAAAAAAAAGTTCGTAACGGTCGTAATTCATTCGAAAGAAAATTTTCTGCTCTACAAAATGCTGTGTGATTTTGATTTTTTTATCACAATCCTTGAAAATGGAATGTCGAGTAGTAAAAGTAAGCATTCAGACACCTCCTTTAAGTTGAAGTCCGAATTATTCGAGTCAAAACCGGAAAAAGTTATTGATAAAAAAGGATAATTCAATAATTAATTATTTTCATTTGAAAAAAACGGACACATCTTATGTTTATATCCAATAATACTATACATCTTAACAATGAAAAATCTCCTCCGAAGAAATTTAAGAAATATATTTAAAATTATGAGTCTCAATTTCATATACATATCTGATAATCCTCGATTCTTATTACAAGGGTACTATATTTATATATATAGTAAGATACACTTTTCAAAACATTTTTAAAAAACCTTTGAGTTTCAAATATTTTAACATAAATTATATGAGATAATTAATACGGAAATTAACTTTATTTTAACTTATAATAATCTTTACTTTGGTCTAAAAAATAGATCAAAGTCAACGTAAAATTTGACATTTAAGGTTAGCGGTGCAGGACGTATAGGAGATTGCCGTATAATTTATTACATTTATTTTTTTACAAGACAATGTCGGTGTTGTTATGTATAGGTGCATAAGGGTGACAAGTATTGTATAGTACTCAGATGTACAAATCTATGGTGAATTGACACGTCATGACCAATCATATCGCGTTTTAATATAGTCATATTTTAAATGAGATTACATATAATAAAATCTTTGAATGAAAACATTACACCACGCTATCCATACTGATTCAAAGAATATTACTAGCATTTCTGAAACTGTATATTTCATATATTGTCATCGATATTGGAATTATATGAATTTTCTCAATTATATTTATTTTTCAAAACACAATTCTTTGATAGTCAGAATAAATCAGATTAATCACTAATTAAAATACACAGAAAATAGTTTTATGTCGAAAAAATATACAGTGAACGGATTCAACTAAATACGCTGGTGATTGAAGTTGACAATTAGCTACTTCCAGCGGAAGTAGCTAATTTTCATTCTATTTCCATTTCGATCCGATCGTTCTTGAGTGCTTTAGATCCACGTTTAAAATTAACGATTTAAATTGACTCGAAAGTTTCCGATGGCCACCGTAAGTTTTCTGGTTTCGGACAAATATATTGTTTTTGAACAGCATTCTAATTAAGTCTTACATTGAAATATAACTTCACAAATATATGTACAGTATATATTTATTAAAAAATAAAAATATTGATAATCTAGTACTTTTTTAAATTAAAGGAGATATTCTGGATTTAATGTAGATTGAAGGATCAATTAAGTGGCATTACTGACAGCGTGATTTCTCAAAGGTTATTAGAAATCCCTTAAATCCACGTTTTATTGATAATGATAGTACAACAAGAAAGCAGGTCAGAAATATAAAATATGCAAGAATGCATGTTTAGAAATCGCTCACCTCCATAACTATTAATATACGGACATTAAAATAACTTATTATTTTAAAATTATACGATAACATGTACACCTATCAATTGAGGTAGAAATCTTCCAGTATAATATTATGGACCAGTAAAAATCTGTTACAATCCACTACGTAATGCCTTAAAACAGTTGAACGTTTTTATTGTTTTTTGTTGTTATTGTATTGTACTAGCATACTAAGACGTGCAAAATAGTAAGTAAGCTGAAAAATACTAATTATATATTTATTGAAAAACACTTAAAATATTTGGAGTATGTAAAAAAGGCGAAACTAGATATTTTAGAAAACTTAGCGATTAATAGTAACGGAAATGTAATCAAAATTCAAACTCCATCTATCACGTCCCCTCTTCTGCGCCTAATGACCACGCCCACATATCCACCGTACTCCAATGTCCACCCCACTCCTCACGCCGTCCTTAAACCTTAAGTTTAGTACTAATAACATTACAGAAGATGATGCGTTAGTATCGAAAACCTTCCAATTGTTGTATATAAATAGTGAAAGTGAACAAAGTTATAATTTTTTAATACATTTTCAATGTGGCACTTCTCAAAGTTAAACAAGAAAATATCGAAAAATTGTCAAAAACAAAATATCAATTTCAATTTCAATTCAATGTAACCAGTTTTTTTATGACATTATTAAAAAAAACTTACTAAGGCTGCGCAGACAGAATAAATGCAAACATATATTTTATATAAACATAGATAAACATAACAAGGTACTTGAAAATTTGCAAATATACTAAGAATAAAAAAAATGTGCATTTACACACACAAATTACGTTTTTAATAAATAATTTTTGTAAATTCATTTATGTACTACATATATTTTTAAAAGCATTAAGAAAAACATACACCTAGATATTTTTACATTGCTTTTAAACGGGAGAAATTATTGTCTCGAAACTTCTGTAATGTAGAGGACGTAGAGAGTGCGGAGCAAACTGTCAGTTGTTGTGCTTTGTATGAAAGTTTTATTTGTGTACACATACTAGTATACGAGAATGAAGTTTTATTTTAATTTCAGAGGATTACTAAATCACGCATACTAATGCATACTTCTGCACCTTTGTAGTATGGAAAAGCTTTACTGGTTTATATTGTTTGCTCATTACGGATGTGGCAGATCCGAGACAGTGGTTTTCCATTAAATATTTAATTATTCAAGAAGTATTACATAATTTAAAAGATAAAACCCGTACTGCGCCATAAAATTAAGTGACACGTATTCAAACACACTTTGCCGATTTTTAAATAATTATCCAATTCTTCTTTGATCAACGTCACATTATTTTATCGTGAAATAATTAAGGCGATTATCTAGCTATATGAGCGAAACTCACAATTTTTTTCTCATAGCTTCTTTGCTTCATATATTTTAAATACAATGTTTTTTTTTAAATATTACAAAGTAAACGATTTCCTTTAATTAATAAAAAACATTATCAATTAAAAAATATTATCAATTGATAATATTTGATAAAAAATATTATCGATTGATAATATTTGATAAAAAATATTATCAATTTATGTCTTAAAAGGTTTTTTTTAAATCTGCATTGTTTTTTAAAGTACTTTTACATTGTGCTTTAACATGTTATACATGTTTTTATATGTATAACATGTTAAAGCATTATTACTGTATTTTTTCCACACAGAGATAATCATTAATTAAGAAAAAATGTGTCCTTGTCCGGAAAAATGTGATATTCAACACAAATATTATAATAGATCGCTTAAGGTAGATTATATTGCTAGGAAAAAATATTTAGGGTCATGGCTGTATTTTAATATTATTGATTTGTGAAAGAACGTTGTAAACTGTTTCTCAAAATAGCATCGTAGCGCATTTATATCACGGAATGTTGTTTAATTCATACAAATAAATAAACGGACATCTAAAGTTTTAAACTAGAAAGATATCCTTGATCGATAGAAAGAAGATAGAAAGAAAGATAGAAAGAAACCAAGAACCTGATATTACTATGGCTCAGTACGTTGGAACTAAGATATTTAAATTCTTTCACCTGTTATATGTTTTTTCAAGAGCCAGTTTGTATCTCACAAGTTGTTTTGAGATTATCATGCTTTTAGTTTGGGTCATTGCGATTCCCATGTTGTGTTTTAAGCCAGCTGTATGGTATCTGTAAAATAATCTTTAGAGATTACCTTCGCTTTCAGCCAATATTCAGATGATAGATATGATTTGTTCTCCATGTTTTTACCATGTGTTTAGAGACGATACTTATTAAATTGTTCTAGCCAAATATTTAAGGTGCTTCAGATATTGTACATAAATTAATACATTTGATATATCATATATTCTATACATTAGACGTCTAAAGCATGTGAACTGTTTCAAATACCTCGGTGTAATAACATCTAAGGACGGAAAGCAAGAAAGTGAATTGGATAGGAAGATAGGAGCTAGCACGATCCCCGTGATCCCGTACTTAGAAAAGCGGAGCTCAGCCAGCGAGGAAAGTTGACAGTATACAATTCAGTTTTCAGGTCAATCCTAGTGTACGGCCACGAGCAATGGATCTTGATTGAAAGAACCCGCTCAAGGCTACAGGCCACTTAGATGGGATTTATACGAGGGATAGTAGGAGTTAGCAGAAGGAACAGAATCAAAAATACTCAAATAAAATAAAGTCCCGAAGTAGAACTCCTATTGACGTTTATCGAAAAATCACAGTTACGGTAGCTGGGACATGTATTGCGGATGCCGGCAGGTAGACTTCCAAAACAGATATTCCAGGCAAGACCGTTGAAGAACTGCTGCGAAGCGAGGTTGCAACTAAATTGATGGAGATCGAAGCTCAAGTTAGAGTAACACGCATGTGAAGAGTATTTTATAAAGATGTCGGTGTGTAAATATTAAATAATACTATGATTGCGGTGTGTAGTGATACTTACATGCTAGTGTAGTGATTGTCCTGACGAAGAGACAGGTTATGTCTCGAAACTGGTAGATAAATAAATAATTTTTAGTGGTTATATAATAACATAAATAACATTTAGTTAAAATATCTGAGCACAAAGTTAATGCTTTAAATATTAAACATATGAATTGTATAAAAAATAATAATTTTTTAATTCAAAAACTTTAGCGTATTAAAAATTTCAAATTGCCACAAATACGATAGTCATAAAAACTGATTTCTTAACGGTATTTACGCTGAATTATATTTTTTCATAGTACATCCGATTCTTGTATAAACATTTTTTTCTTAACTGATTTAGTTACGGAAAGCTTACTCTTCTGTGAAAGGACCGTCCTGCTAACGGCGCATATAAAAAAGTTTTTGTTTAAGAAGCGTACTTAAAATAATTGGATGAGAGACATTGTACACTCAGTCACTTAATATAATTGAATGAAAGACAAGGTATACTCAGTCAATGAATTATGGTGGAAAAAGGAACTAAAGATTTTTTTTACCTAACACGCGATAAGAAGCTCGATTTCACTTTGCAAATTATTATATAATACAATTTACAATAAATTTAACCGTTTGAGTTTATCTATTAAAAGTGATCTGTATATTAACAATTTATAGGAAAATGGTCACACATTATTTTCATTATGATAAGAAATATATATTTTTTTTAAGTCACTTCATTGATATAATAATTTAACAATGTCAACCGATTTAGGAACTTCATCTTCAGAACAATTTAAACAATCCATTCACCAATACTAATAGGATAATTCACAAATGGTACATATAGAACATCTTCTCCCAAACAGTAAATTAAATAGGGTATCTCTGGAATGCACTTTAAATAAAAATAATTGCACATAAGAAAAATTAAAATAGTAAAAATATAAAAAAAACAAGAGGCGTTGACGCGGCGACCATAAAAAGAAAAATAACTTAAATATTATAAAGAATCAAATACATTTTGATTATTTCTATTATTTAAATTGTTTTTACAATACTTAAATATTATGATTAAAAGTTTAAAATAATTTGTTATATTTGACGACATACGCGTACACTGTAATATTTTTTAAGATTCATATTGCATTGTTAAGCCAATATTCTTACCCAATGTAGCTATTGTTCGAGATTTCATGACGTTTTTTTTACTGTAAAATATTTTTATTTGTATCTATTTTCTTAATGATGTTCAAAATTAAAAAAAAAACATTTTATCATTTTAAATCACCCGACAAATTGATGACATCGTGCATAAGCACGTGCACGCAGCCTAGCGCACTCACTCTACCTACTGGCATTATCTAAACAGCAGCACCAAATGCCATAATATTACTCAGTTCGCGCCTAACATTAACTCGGAACTTTATTTGAGTTAATTGAAAAAAAATCTTTTTTGTAATTACCCAACTGCCTCCTGCCTGATTATTTTATATTTCGGTTCCTAAGGAATAAGTATTTATTTAGTTTATTTTAAAAAAATCGTAAAAATTAAAAAACAAAAAAATTCTTCGAAAAAATAATTTAGTGTGAAAAAGTTACGGACGTTAAACGAAGTAACGGGGACAGACAGAAAGACAGATGGATGGACGGACGGATAGACGGACAAACGGACGGACAGATTACGAAATTATTGTAATTGAATAAAAATTCTTCAATAGGATTAGGTTATTAAAATGCGCATCGAAAACCTTACACAGATAATATGTCATATTACGCAGTATCACTTCGCCATCTCCGAGCATACCGAAAGTGATTTGTTTACTTCAATGCCTGTGACACCAGCTTAGACGACAAGACAGGAAAGGGTCGATCATAGGATTTGATGATCAGGCTCTTCTGGTGCTTGTGGAAGAGGACCAAAATTGCACCACCAGGACACTGAGTGAGAACTTCAACATCAATCAGTCCGTGATTGTTCGTCATCTCAGAAAACTCGTCAAGGTATGAAAATTAACTGGATGGCTCCCGCACAAACTCTAAAATGATAGAATGTATATGAATACAAAGAAAACACGTTGTTAAAAAACGAATTATATTGAATACATAACAGGAAACAACGTATAAAAAAATTTAAATTGGAAGTATAGACATGAACAAAAACAATAAATAAATATATGGGAATTGAATTGGAAGTTGAAAAAAAAATGTAATTTTTTGCAACAAATGTTGGTATTTTAAATATACAATTTTCTATTAACACTTTTTATGATTTCTAAAATGTCTAATTTATCTAACTGTAATCTTATAGGTAAGGATGATATTTAAAAAAAATCTGGGTTTAAAAATTAATTTTTAATGATTACTATAATTCTGATATAAGAATTAAGAAGCACTTAAGATGTTTTTAATGTAATAACTGTTCTGAAATTTATAATCATCTTTTGGAAACATACCAATCTGTTGACATATCAAAATTTATATTTCTATTTGTTTATATAAACTTGTTCATAAACAAGTTTTATATACAAACAGAACAACATAGGAAATTTTATAAAAAAATAAAATAGAATTACAGTTAGATAAATAAGAAATTTTATTAGCAAATCAAATAATTTAATAAATTAAATCCTTTTTACAAAATCATTGTTCCTTTTTAAAATTGTTTTCACATTAATTCGTTATAATTTATTCATTCTTCATATTTTTACTTGCGTTTTTATTTCCAATTTAAAAAATTGAGTTTACATTTTATTCTGAATAAAGGGAAAAACTTGCCCCGAAACACGTTGACTATTCAATAAATAGTGGTTCCATACGTGTTTTCTTTTAATTAATTTAAGTGACGTTTCTACAAAGTGATTTTGATATTATTGAAGAAGATACGAAATCATTAACAGTGCAATAATACTGTTATGTGTCTTGAAGAACGTTTGTTGGAATGTATGAAAGAGACTGGAGTCGAGAAAAGAGAGTGAGAGTGAATGGGGGTAAAAGGGGAAGCGCCTCCTGGCGCATCGGCTTAGCATTTAACCAGCATGAAAGCAACTACTACATAAGCTATCTATATCTTCAAATAATATTGTCGCAATATAAACTCATTGTTTAAAGTCAACAAATAATCTTCAAGTGGAATACCGACATTATTCGGCCCCCGTAGCGCAGTGAGTATGACTCTGGCTTCCACACTGAGGGTTTTGGGTTCGATTTCCGGTGAGATCACAATTTTAAATAAATAAAATTTAAAGTAAATCACACATATTCGATTCATTCAAGCCTGGATGTTTAGTTATGTATATTGCTTCTGCAATTAGGCCTCCTGGCCTGTTGAAGCGTAAAAAAAAAGACTATCTGGATCCACAGTTTCCTGCAACGTCTCTTCCTGAGTATATTATTATTACAAATGCAATATAATTTTTAATAAGTGGTAGATATTCTAACGTATCACTATAGGTTAAACATATATATAGCTATTTCCAAAAAACTGTAATCTTCATGCACCATTACGAAAAATGTGTTCATCAAACTTATCCACAATTATTCAAATCAGCGGACAATTTGACAGCCCGCAGCTGGTAAAAATAAATCAAACACAAGACAATTATTGCTGGCGCGACCCTCATCGACGGCTCTCTTCCGCCCAGACCGTCACCGGAAGTGATAACCCAGCAGCCGCCGCGCACCGGAAGCTCGGGGTGGGTGGGGAAGGGGGGGGACACCCGTCTGCTCGGTTTGACGCGGGAATAAACCGGCGGATTATCGGGGATTTCTTGTGACAATTTTATAAAACGGGCTCGAGGCTTTTGCGCTTGTCGGATCCGCTGGCTCTTTGACGCAATTTGGCACAAGACGTACAGCCGCCCTGCGGGGGGGGGCGTCTTTTGTGGAAACTTTTCCTTTCCGCACAATGGCCACTTTGATACATATGTCTGCCTTGATTTTTTTGGGGTCGGTAAGTTTATTGACAGGCCACGCTGCGAATATTTTTCTATGCTTCTTTTATTACCCACATTATTTAAATTTAAAAAAAGTAACCCATAAAAAAGTTTTTATTATACTCCGTTTCTTTGTAAAATATAACAACAATTAAAGACGAATTAAAACATATAACGTAACACTAAACTTACAGTAATTTAATATATTTCTTAAATGTCAGATGTTTTGAGCTTTGATAAGACACTTCATGCTTTGAAGATTCAATTCTAAAAACATTTGTCAGTCAATTTAGATTTTCGACATTCGTACTGAAGTGCCTATTATGCATACCGATGGAGTAATTAAAATTTAGAGAATATTCCGCGACGTTATCGGGCCGCCGTTGCTAGTAATCAAACTTTTCTAATGATTCCAATTTGAAAAAAACAATAAAATTTCTAAATATCCGAAATTATACTATAATTATTAATTTTTAGTAACGAAAATTTGATAGATCTTCTTGATTGTCGCCACGAGTCTACTTGCCAAATTTCAGCTCGATTGGAATACGGGAAAAGGGTCAAAAATTGATCAAACTTTTTTTTGACGGCAAGCCGGCAAGCGAGCCAGCAGACGCCACGAGTTAATATAAAAGGAGTAAAAATAGATTTTATTTATTAATTAACATTTATCTTACTATATAAATATTTTCACAGGCATCTTGCAAAACTGTAAAGGAATTGATTAAATTGTATATTAATTTCTTTTTTTCATTTGATGTGTCGATCGCTGCTGCAGAAAAGTACGCCTCCTGGAATGATAAGGTCCAGCTTTTCCTCCATCTTTAAGGTGGTATTCATGGCGGGCGCCATCTAGAGTGGATTTCATAAGCTTTTGTATGCACGATTGTATTTTGTTTGCTAGCTGCTTGACATTATAGCCGGCTTTGGTGGCCACTTCATGGCTGGGGTCAATATATGAATGTTTTAGGAATGCACGCGAGTGTTGGTAGCTTGTTGGTCTTGTAGTTAGGACTCTTGCCTCGTGATTTAAAGGTCGCGGGTTTGAATCTCACTCCAGACCAGCAAGTTAGTCCTATTTTCATAGTAGGGGAGAAGTGGCACGAATAAGCCGGATTTTCAAAGAGCCAGTAGCTACCTAATGAACTGCACAGTATCGACTATAGATGTCTATTTTTTATTTTATAGCCACATTGTTTATAAATCATCTCCTGTTGTTTGACACATCGTAGACAAAACAAAAAAATCGTGTGACCGTTTGAATTTTTCGCAGCTAAAAAGTAAGTTTTTTACCGTAACTTGAGTTGAATCTATTGCTACATTTTTTAGTACAATAAGAATATTATTTTGTTTACAAATTCACCTAACATAATTTGCGAATACCTACGGAGTGTTCGTTTTTAAGGTTATTTTAAATTATTGGCGTAAGTTATAAAAGAGCCACCAAAATCGGCCATGAAAGAGCCGGCTCTTTCATTGCCGATTCTATTGGCTCTTTAATTACTTAGTTAATTTGTGCATACATTTTCATTCATCTGATCATACGTAATAATCTATCCAGCATTCTCTATTCTAAAAATAACTAGCGGTTTTCGCAAAACCGAAATATATCCTTTGAATATAAACATTTTTAAGCCTGAAGACTTTTTATGTTCATAAAAAGTCTTCAGGCCAACCAGTCTAACTACCTGTCCCAGAACACACTCCAAATACTTCTGATTCAGCAACAGCACCATTTCCTATACAAAGTGATAGACAAGTTTTAACACAGCCATCAACATACATTGATTATTCTATTTCTCTGCAGTCCACAACATTCACACAGTGTTTAGTGACTCCAGAAAATATGTGACCATTTCCCAAAGCTGACGCTAGAAAAGCTGAAGCTAGTAAACGTAAGTGGAAAATATCTATTATTACAGATTTTCCAGAAAAATAAAACTATTAAAAGAAACACGCAATCGCAATAAAGAAAAACCAAATAAAATTTTGAAAATTTTCATTAAACCATTAAAATTACAAAATACTAAAAATATTAAAATTCTTAAAGTTGATTCGGGTTTCGAGAATAATACATCCACTCACAATACTAACTTCTTGGAAATCTCTGGTGAGGAGATATTATAAAAACAAGACGAGGAAACAAGACATGAAAAATAATAATTTGTGTGTGGTTTGTAAAGAAAACTATGAAAAAAGTTCAGTGGACTGATTAAAATGTAAAATATGTAATGTATGGTCCCATGAGTCCTGTGATATTAAGGGTATTTACATTTTTTTTGTCACTAGATGATTTTTTTTTGGTTCATTACTTGTTTTTTCTTTAATTTTTAAATTATTTTTAACTAAGAAAACTGTTTTGCTTGTTGGTTTTTTTCTATTAAAATTAAAAAAGTTTTATCAAGTAAATAATAATTATGATTTGTTTCATTTAAGTGATGAATTTGTGTATCATGTATTTATGAATTTGTGTATTATCCACCTACCTGGCCCCTTCAGTACTTATAGTGGCTCTTTCAATACACACTGGTTATGAAAGAGCCAAATTTGGAAGTTTTTTGAAAGTTAAAAAAATATATGATCTGAAAAGATTAAAGAAAAACGATGTTCTGAAATCTTTACCTAAATAAACTTCTTGCTGGTATAATTTTTTTTAAATATAAGTTCGAAAAAAAATATGATGAAATGAAAAAAGTGTCCCCTTCATGCCACCTCTCCCCTACAAGCATTTAGCTAAGTTTGGAAATAGTAAAAATATTGATGTGACACGTATTCCGTGTTCGCATCTCTATTTAAAAAAAAAAAATTCTATAATTTATGTATCTCTATATCTGTGTCATCCTTTTTATGGGAGACATTAAACTTTTATTCTGAATTTTATCCAACCATTAATTATGTCTCCTGTTGTATGACGAAATAAAAAATAAAAAAATTTAAATATGTATATAAATAAATTATTGTACAGATGATGAAAGGGACTGCTCTTCTTGAAACTATAGTATGTGTGAATCAATAAAAAGCATATATAAAATTAATAATTCTGATGGTTTAGAAATTGTGATTTTTTGTACATTAATATAAACATTCTCATATTTATTATTTATTTGAATCGTCAAATAATGAATTCATAAAATGTTGATGACTTATTATTCCCTTTTAAGATAATTATTGTTAAAATTTATTTGCAGACACGTACTATTATGAAATTGAGATTAATTGAGATCTAAATGAACGAAGCTAATTGTCAAGTTTATTACATAATAACCCGGTAATTATTTAAAGATAATTCATCTCGGCAAACACGGTATTAGGCCACAATAAATAACTCGGGAAACAATGAATTAAACATAATTGTGCCCCACTCAAGAGATCGTGTTGCTTGCGGGGGTTAAGGATTAAAGAGCACTTGACGCCACACCCTCCCCCGCCGCTGACCAACGACAGGGCTGGGGGATGAACAGGGGTAGAAGCAACCCTCGTCCTCCCGAAGACGAACATCCTCACTATTTGTATAATTCGTCTTATTGGATAGAATATTTACGAATATCATCCCAATGAGGATAATAAATTCGTTGTCTGTCTTTCCGTCCATCCGTCGGTCTGTCTGTCTCCGTCACTTCTTTATAGTAATTTTTTTTCGAAATTTTTTTCCAAAATTTTTTTTTCATTTTTTTTTTAATGAAATTAATTAATACTTATTCCTTAGGAACCGAAAAAAATATAAAAATACATTTTTTTGATTGGTTCGGCGTTTACGTTGTAAAGATTATTCATGATGATTATTAAATAATAATAAACCTTGTTATAGGTCTTTCCATTTAAGAAAGATAATCGAATTAGTATGTGTAAGCCTTGCGTACGATGCACTTTGTTTCAGTGTGTTGTTGTTTGCTGGTATAAACACCAATACATGTCTCATACGCACGGCTTACACATACTAATTCGATTGTCTTTCTTAAATATAAAGACCTACACCTCTGCGTGAGTTACTGAAATTTAAGTACTGAAAAAATAAAAAAGATTAATAAACTCATATAAAGGTAATAAGGTTTATACTATTTAATGATCGTCATTAATACACTTGGCTGTTTTTAGTGTTCAATTCAATTATTATGTATGTGTAATATAAAAAACTTTAATTACGATAAATTTTTATCCTTATTACCTAATCATAATGTTATATTATTATTTTTTATCTACCTTTTTTTGTCTACCTATCTCTCTAACTACCTGATAATTTTATCAACCTCTTTTTTTTATTATTTTAACTCATTTTCTTATATTGTATAATTGTGATTTTACTTAGAATAAGAAATAAATTAAGTTGAGAAATATAACTGCACCAGAGCAAGTTTCACATAGTGGGGCGTTATAAGCTTAATTTATAAAAATTGCTTTTGTGATAATATTTCAAATATAATAAATAAATAAGTATAATGGGTGTTTCACAGATACAAAGCTATTTATGTATGGGAAAGTATGAATGGAAATCTTTATTGGCTATCTACAGGGCTTACGACCTAAGACTAGCTTAAGTGATTATCATACAAATGCAGCGTTCACTGATTCCAAAAGAACAACGATTTTTGAAAGATGTATATATGTTATTCGTGTACTTTTTTACATACTAGTTGTGCCCGCACGGCTTCACACGCGTAGATTTTTAGTGTCATATTTTATCGATTTTTGTATTAACCTTAACATACAGATATAAGTCGTTACAGACTTATTTGTAGAACTTTTTGGAGTTCTACAGTTTCTTTATAAAAAGTATTTAAATATGTCTTACCGTCAAGGCAGCGTTCATAAAAAACGCATCGCTAGTCCATTTTTTTAGTTGTAAAATAGGTCACCACGATAAGCCCTTCTATTTTAACGAAATAATATATAGCGATCGTCGATATATAAAGTCCATTATAAATATTTTTAAAGAATTTTTGAAATCGGATCAGTAATTTTGGAGATAACCTCATTTATCCAAACATACAACTTTATCTCTTTATTTATTAGTACAGATTTGGAACAATTATGCTATGGAGCAAATTTAAAAATATATTGTAAAAAACTTTGTTTATTTGTTTGGCTTGACCGATATTAATCGAATTTTGCATAACTACTTTTCAGGACCCTGAAAAAAACGCATTATCCTCTTGGCCACCCCAATTCTTCGTTCCTCGCTAAATACAAATGTGTTTTATTTTCAATGCCATCTACTCCAAATTTTGGACTCTTAAGTGCCTTGCGAATTATAAAGATGTATATTCAAACGTGTTCTGAATTTTATTTACAATTCATATGGTATTATTAATAAAGACAAAACACTTAGTTAAAAAACTAATATTTATTGAATAATCCACGTATTTCGGGGCCAATGGTTCTTTCGTGTATAATCAAATAGGAATTAGCTTATAATTTAGCTTTCATGATTGCAATCAGTTTAATACAGGTGAAACTGAAATTTTAATGTTATAATTAATAAATTCCTAATAATAATGTAAAACAAAGATATTTTATTATAATGTTCTTTTTTATGAAAAAATACTATATCTGTTCATATTTTATATGTTAATTATTTGAATTTCGTTTTACGCTATAAAATTTATTGAATTGACATTATTGAAATTAAGTTTTGTGACATTTTTTTAACGTTAAGCCTCTAAAAAGCCTTATTATTTGTTAAAATAAGAATAAATATTTCAGTGCTATATCTGCGAAATCAAGGTTTATAAGGTCTCAAAGATTAATATTTACAATTCACGCAAAAAAACATCGCTGACCTCAGTTAAAAAATCGCCGGGTAATACTAAAACTACTGATCCCTAAAGTATGTTTAAATTGTAAAAAGATCGTTTATAATCTTCAAAACTAATAATTTTGAAAACACTGTTATAACTCTTCTTGTGTTTATTGACCCGGTACCTCTAATGGACAAGTAAAGTTATAAACTATCATTAAAATATAGGAAACAAGCTTAGGTGATAGTGTAATTAAAAAGTAATTAGGTACTGACAGAAGAAGTTAAAAAGTAATTAGGTACTGACAGAAGAAGGGGACGGGGTTATTGGTGAAAGGTAGAGTGGGGCTTTTAATGGAAATATTGAAAGGAGAGGGGATAAGTTGGTGAATGTTACGTTGCTTAACAAGTTAATACCTGAGTTGAAATCCCATTTTATTTTTAAGCTTTCAAGCTTATTCACTTCATAATATTTATGCCTGACGGGACGGAAAAGTTTAATGTTTAGTTTATGTTTAATTTAGTACACTAATGAAAAAATTAAAATAAAATTAAAAATTGTCTAAAATGTTGTTCGAAAAATTCGGAAAAGTTATTACATGTTACACAAACACGTTTTTCTTATAATCTAATGTTGAGATTTGTGAAAGTTTGCCTGATATATTTATTATTGCAGTCACAGCATGAAATTTCGTAAACACCACCTTTTTCTAAATTGTCTTTTGTCAATTTTGAAGTATGAGGTAATGTACCGAAGTTGTTATACTAAGAAGTAAAAAAATGTCAAAATATTTTGTGAACAAAATTACTATAAATAGTGATGTACATAACTATATTACCCGAAAAAGGAATTGAATAAGATAACCATATAAGAAAAATGTTTATACACAAAAAAAAGTGTCTAATGTACATAAATGTAAAAATATGCAAGAATATAAACAATAAGACTGATTTTATAAAAAGTGCTATAGTTATTGTAAAAATAGTATAGAATTGTAGAGCATAAGATGTTTTATGTATAATATTATAGATTGTACCATAGAATAGAACATATTACAGATTAAGGTGTATTATAGATTATATAATTGTATGAGATGTTGTAGAGTATAAGATTCTATATATGTAAATATGCAAATTATTATGGATAGTATATTAGTAATAGATTGTAGAATGTAAACTGTAAAATATAGGTTAATATATGTATCAGTATTATTTCAACTAAATTAAGAAAAAAGAAATAAATAATAAAAAAAGTAATAAACTCACGTAGTGTTAACACTGTGTTCATCTATCAAAATTATCCGTAGCGAATATAATTATGAAAGTTGATGCCAAATATATCAATAGTATAGGTGTTTATATTTCTCTTGTTTTCTCATACATTGCCCTATACATTGAATAATGAAAAGTGCTCTTAACTAAACAACACTTAATTCAAAGGTTATTGACAAGTTCAGCTATTCTTCACCGACAAAGCGTTCACCCGGCATTTATCAAACAAAAGGCCCTACTATACCTTACATGTGCATTATAAATGACTTCCGGCACGAATTCAAATGATCCTTGCCCTACGGTACAGACTGGGCCAGAGGTCCCTGTCCCTTTTGATAGGACGGATACAAGAAAATATTTAAAAAAAAAATCGAACCACTGGCATTTTTTAAAAATGTTTAATTTGATAACATACACGAAAATATCAAAAACTCTCCGACTAGCTAGAACTCGGAAATGTTCAATATTTGTGTACTTCTCATGGCAACGCAAATTCAATTTTTCCAACATGATTTGTTTGATTTAAATATTAAAGAAAATTAATATAATAGGGACATATCTTGCAGATGCTGATAAAGAGACTGCCAAAGCGGATATTCCAGGAAAGACCAGAAAGCAGAAGATCAAGGATTCGTCCTAGGAGGAGCTGGCGGAAACAGTTGGAGAACTGCTGCGAAGCGAGGATGCAACTAAACCGGGCTGACGTTGAGAGCGAAGCCCAAGATAGAAGTTGGAACCTTTAATCCCGACTCAATAGGATACGGAGTAGAAGAAGAAGAAGAATATTTATAAAATACTTTTATGTAAGTTACGGACAACCGAACGTTCAGGCAGACAGACATTATGTTTGATATGTAATTTAAAGAAAATTAATTGAATTGTGAAAATTTTATTATATTTTTTTTGAAAAGCAGCAAACTTATAAAAGTGTCCTCAATTTTTTTTTATTGTTTCGTTTTCATTCATCCCGTTTTGTCAGAAAACACCTGATTGCTCGTCCACCCACAACGTCTTCTATATCAGCAGCAGTTTGATGCTTCTAGAAAGTGTAAGATTTATCTTGACTTTTTGGGCGTTTTCAGACCCATTTTAATAATACTACATAAATTGGGAGCGTTTCGGGAGTATTTTGGACGGTTCTGGATCCTTCTCGCCTCCGCGGAATTATTCGTGAATGTTCTTCGAGGTTTTCCTCGGGGTAGTGTGTCTTGAGATTTTTGATACAGTGCCGTATGTGCATACTTGAAAGAGGCATTTTGCAGAGTCATTTTCACAGATAGATATTCTAAAAGAATCTTGTTACTTTCGAGGTTGTGATATCAATCAATCAAGAATATTCAAAAATCATCTTACTGTGGAATTCTTGAATGTTGCATTGTGTAAAATGATCACTTAAGCCAGCTCCTACAGGTAATAAGCCCTGGACCACCATATACTTGTTTAGCCTCGACGAAAACGCGTATGATTTCTTTACACGTTTTCCTTATAAACAGCTTCATCTCTGTGAAACTTCTATTATTTACCTTAATTGATAATTATTCCTGTCTGGATAGAATCCCATAATTGTGTTACAGAATACACATTTAGGGGTTTTAAGTTAAGGATGTTGTTGGAGGTACTTTGGAGAAACTGCTTCTAGGTCACCACCAGTAATATGTAGGGAAATCTTCAAAGTCGTAGAATGCTTGCGGATTTTATTATCTCGATAAAACAAGTACGAGTTATACACGAGTACGATTACAAAGACAATGATAGATACTCGAAGGGCGAGAGCCTCCGGCCTGACGCCGGGGGTCGATGGAAGACTGACATGCCCGTACAGGGCGTGGGCTGCTTTTTATATGATTTTCGAACAATGAGGTTCTTTGACGTGTGGTGTTGTCCTTGATGTGTGTAAGGAGAAATCGTCGGAAATGCTGACGGTGCAAAACTCCAGCCAGTGACGTGCTGTCTGTGTTGCCGGGTCGATATCCTCGTACTTTTGCCTCAATCGGTGATAATAATGATGGGTGCAGCTGCACCCATACATATATAAATTGTTAGAAATTTTAAAATAATAATAATATTTGGATAATTTATATAGTGCCGTTTTCGCGAATATTCATCTCAAGGGCGCTTTACACAGAAAATTATCTTACAAAATAACTTACTGCTAAAAAAAACTTATTTACTATTACTTATTCACTAGGTGGCATGCAAGAAATGGAATTAATGTTTAATACTATAATAGTTGGGAGTGCCTGAAATAATTGTTGTGTGAGTTCGCGGAGTGCACACTTGGAGTAAAAAACATTAGCTAGTGTTATTGTGGTCAGATTCTATAGGTTTTTATAGGATTGTCTAAATAAATGCGCCTTAAGTTGTTTTATGAACTGTGCTAAGCTGTTTGTTTATTAGGTAGTTTGTTCCATAACTTTGGTCCAGCCACCGTGAACGCACAATCACCGAAATTAGTTTTGTGGACGCGATTTACTTCAGCTAACCTATTAGATGTGGATGCTGAGCTAAGTGTTAGTTGTCTGTTATTTGCGGAGAATGGAATGCAGAAGTCGGTTATGTATTGAGGGCCCATGTTGTGAATAGCTTTAAATATTGTAAGGCAAAGTTTATATTCAATCCTCTCTGGACATTTAAGCCAGTGAAGGTTTTGAAGATGGTGTGATATGTGCGCAAACTTTGAAACGCCGGTAATGAGTCTCGCCGTGGCATTAAATACAGATTGTAATTTGTTTATTTCCTGTTTCGGGAGTATGTATGCATGATAAAATAACACTGCGTGTTGTTTACCTGAATTACTTTGAATTGTGCAATAATAATTACTTCAACTACGTATCTTAAATATAAATGCAAGGGGGACATACTTCCATTGTGCTCCAGTCCACTTGCCTATAGAAGGAGTTCAACTCTCTACAATTTTACACTCCGTGATCGAAAATTTTGCGATGAAAGGTAAAATAATCAATAAAATACATGTAAATAAAGATTTTATATTAACTGGCGTTCACGCGCGGCATCTATTCTGGCGCTGGGTGAAAAAACATTATATTTATGTCTCAAATGGTCAAAAGGCTTTCGAACAGCCCTGTGAAGGGCGGCGGGAGCCCAGAATTGTTTAGCCCACGAGCACGCACTAGTCTGTGTGTAAATATGCCGGCTAATAATTACCACATGACGTGTTGAAGTTATTTGCTTGCGGGTAATGTACGGCAGTCGTAACTTGCGCCTATTGTTGGGCAACCCGCCCATCACGACCGTCGCCGGTACAGCGTGATCTTTTTCGAGCGGTTCGAGTCTTCGATGATTATTGCAATTTTCTGAGGCGGTATTGAAAAATATTGTCACGGGATCGCGGCGGTGGAGGATAAATAAATCTCTAAAAATTATTTTTTATTTTATTTAAGTGTTAACACAGCATTGATGCAATAAAAAATAAATTCTAAATAGAAAATTAAAAATGGCCTCACTATTCGTTTTGTTATCATTGGTAACGGCATGTATTGGTTAATATTTTTGTCCAAAAATTATTTTGAATAATTTAAAAATGGTGGCGTCGTGTGCTGTCCCGCAAAGGTTTTGAGTGAAATAAAAAAATATGTTTTATTTTAATCAATCAATGTATATATAGATATCTCACAGAGACGATATTTTATTTTGTGGGAAATTTTATGGGAAAGTAGTTATATATGTCTTTTGAGTGTACATAGGGCTTATGACCTATCGTACGGCTGGCTTAGGTGATCACTTTACACATATGCAACGTTCGCCATTTCCACCCATGATAGAATACCATGTCTACTAATTTTTAGAAGTCGTATATATTTAAATTATGCGCCACGTTTCACATGTGAGTTCCAACGATCCGCAATGGCGCATTATTTAAATATATACAACTTCCAAAAATTAGTAGACAGGTATTCTAACATGGGTGGAAATGGCGAACGTTGCGTATGTAAAGTGATCACCTAAGCCAGCCGTACGATAGGTCGTAAGCCCTATGTACACCCAAAAGACTTCTTTACCTACTTTCCCATAAAATAGAGTTTTGTCTCTGTGAGACTTCTATATGTACATTGATTGATTAATGATATCCCTGTAACAAAAATCCAGTTCTGTTCTGAATAAATTTGGACATACTCAAAAATATTGTGTTGTATTTATTAAATGATGAAATATCTATGATGTAGCTTTATTATATATTTTTTTAAATAATCACTAAAAAACGAGATAAAAATTCATATAAAGCAAATGGTTCAATTGATCAGAAAATCGAACGCTACATCCAAAGTAATGTTATTAATAAGATGCCAAATGGTTTTAAAAATATTATCGTCATCTGTCTGAAACAGGGAATTTCGAGAAAACGATAAAAAAATGTAATTCGTTTGAATATTCACCTATCAGGCTTGCTCCAAGTCGAAATTCCTTTTTTAAATTTATGAATAAGTGATGACTGAAATTATTCTATGATTTTTTTTTGAAAATGCCATTGTTTTGGAACTACTTAATACAAAAATCACTGATGTCGAACTTTATAAATGGATTAGAATTATGTAATTTGGAGTAATTTTAACCATGGAGAAATTTCTAGACGTCTCTTAACACGCTGGTCAATATCAAAAAGTTCATTACATCAAAAGGTCATTACTTCGTAATGTATTTTTCTGTACTGGATCGCTGTTGGTTCACTTATCGTATTTGTCTCTGGCTTCTATTAAATTTAAATTGTGTTGTGTCATTCTTTATATAGAGTATGTCATTTCGATAACTTTTTGGTATGATCTTGTATGTTCTAGAACTTTCTAGTATTTTCTAATTTGTTTAAAAAGTTCGAGTGTTGGGAATTCTCAAGTATGTGATTATTTTTTGTTTATACTGTCTCGTGACAATATACTCAACAGATATGCTTTCACAGCAAGATTACGAATGCAACTGTTTGTTCCAGAAATATGATGTCTTGAATATGAAATGGATTTGTTTTGGAGACTAGTGATAATACTTACAAACAGAAAATAGCTCAGGTGTAAGAGAAAGCAGTGTACCTGCAATAGAAATGTCAACAATTTAATTCCGATGGGAGCTGTTTTATTCTAAAAATATGTTTGTTCATTGTATTTTTTTAGCGCCATATTATATTTACTTTGGGCAGTACAATTGTTTATTCAGTAAAAAAATCGAGTTAGATCAAACAGAAAAATCGTGGTTTTGTGTAAACACCGCAAGCGTTTGTAGAGTGCACAGGTCACTGGGAAGAAAGAAAGGCATGAAGTTTAATTATACATGCGATCGTTGCGTCTTTTCAAACACGTGAATTTCTTAACAGTGGCAAAATATTAGTTTGACGTTTATGAATACTGAATAAATTTTTTTTGTCACTACGGTTACAAGCATGACAATTATTTTTGGTTAATTATTAACAAATTATTCATAAAGGTCTCCAAAGATATTAGAAAATTGTCTTACTTAATTCCTTGGCAGTATTGTGGTTAGTAACCTGCCACGTGGGTGATCAAGGTCTTTTGAATTTTTTATAATTTTTTTCACACTAGAAAAAAAATTTAATGTAAAGAAAAACCATACAAACTTTTACAACTATTTAAAAAATATTATATATTTTTATAAAATCACCTTGTATTTGTAGAATTGATCGATTCACTTGTTATCATAAAAATGATCAATAAATTGAGCAAATAAATTTACCTCAACATTTATTCCATATTAATTATATTTTCATTTTAAAAATTCTCAGAGAAATCATATAATTTTACATTATAAAAATATTGATTATGAAACAAATAATGTTAGCCATAGAATACAAATAAGGCAACAAAAAATATTTGATCAGAATTTGTATACACATATTAGTTCCAAAAGCATATATTACGAATATTTTAACATTTGTTATCTTTAGACTTTTCCGAAATTGAATCAAACTATTGTAACGATAGAAGATTTTTTAAAGTTTTCCTAGAATATGTCATCATTCGCCTTTGAATTCTAGTATCACAACACGATACACACCGTTTATCGTAAAAAACGCTTTGAAGAGAAGTCTAAACAGCATAGAGATCAATCTCACTAGAGATTTTGACTTAGTTTACCGTGATCATAAGTGACTGGATGCTTATGATAATCACATGTGCACTTTAAGGAGTCAGAAACAAAAGTGCCGTTATCTAATAAATGAATTTTACATAAATATTTTTGTTGCTGATTTTAAAGTCAGAGCGCTGATTTAAACAATTATATGCGTGTGATAAAAAACACAAGCATATTAATATTATAATAAATTAAAAAATAAATAAAATCCCTCTCCAAGTACAAACGGTAGACTCTTTTTGGAGAAGTACAGAGAGAAAAATTATGAATTATTTGTAGTTTAGATAGACTAGAAAAAATGTAATAAACTGTCAGAATACAATGAATAAATGATGAATGAAGAAAAATAAGTTATTTAAATAATAAATATTCGAAAACTCCAATATATCAGACATTATATGATGAGACATCCAGAGAAGTACGAGATCTTGTATCTCATAATGCAGGGAAAGATTGCCGTTGTTGGGGGCTCTTGAATAAGGAGAACATGAGAAAGTAGTTTGGCTAGTCTACTGTAGAGCTGTCCCGGGACTCAATAAACAATATTCTCATAGCCAATATAATAGCCAACGTTCACTGAACGGATAGGGTACGAAAATAAGAAAAATAATACTAAATAAATAAAAATAAAAAAAACTACCAAAACACTCTTTCGAAATCAATTGTAAATTGTCACTCTTTTCCAGATTATTATATTCAAACACGCCATCCTATGTATTTTTATCATAAGCGTTGTGCAGTTTTTGCTTCTATTTCCCTCACTTGGTATTTAATGTAATAGTCAAAAGGGACTTACATTAATTTCTTTAAAATTGTATAAATTGAAATATCAGATTTTTTATTTTATAATTATATAAAAAGCCATCCATTACAAAGAAAACATGACAAAAATTCATGAAAATCGCATAGCTCTTTTTTGACAGGGGATCGAACCTAAAAATCCTCGTATGAAAAGCCAGTCTCATGCTCACTGCACAACAGTGACTGCCAGATGTAAATACATATTTTATATTAGGTCCTTACATATGAAATTGGCGTTTAGCCGTACTGGCAAATTTGTTCTCAAATATCTTCTCTTTGGTTAGGAATTCCAAATCCAAATTTATACAGCTATTTACTCATGTATTTGTGTTTTGAAAATTATAATTCATTTGTTTTTTCCTCAATTGTTTTTTTCTTTGCGTCACTCAGTTTACAAAATGAAAAACGTGAAATATCGCGTTATTTACGAGTACGAGTTCCACCGTGGTACCAGTGCTGCAGAAACGGCTCGAAGGATTAATGAAGTGTATGGCGACGGTGCCGCAAAAGAAAACACAGTGCGTTTTTGGTTCCAACGTTTTCGTTCTGGAAATTTCGACCTGCAGAACAAGCCCCGTGGACGGCCGGAGACCAAAGTTGATAATGAAGAATTGAAGGCTATTGTGGAAGCGGATCCATCGCAAACCACATCCGAGTTAGCTGCAGGCTGCGGTGTTAGTGATAAAACTGTTTTAATCCACTTGAAGCAAATTGGTAAGGTGAAAAAGCTTGAAAGGTGGGTACCTCACGAATTGAGTGAAGCAAATCAACAAACGCGCGTTGACTGCTGCGTTGCATTACTCAACCGGCACAATAATGAAGGGATTTTAAATCGAATCATTACCTGTGATGAAAAGTGGATCCTGTACGATAATCGGAAGCGCTCATCGCAATGGCTGAACCCTGCCGAACCAGCCAAACCATGCCCCAAGCGAAAATTGACTCCAAAAAAGTTACTTGTGAGCGTTTGGTGACTAGTGCTGGTGTCGTTCACTACAGCTTTCTTAAATCTGGCCAGACGATTACGGCAGATGTCTATTGTCAGCAACTGCAAACCATGATGGAAAAGCTAGCTGCTAAACAACCGAGGCTGGTTAATCGCTCTAGGCCACTGCTGCTTCATGATAACGCTAGACCACACACTGCACAACAAACGGCTATCAAATTAGAGGAGCTTCAATTGGAATGTCTAAGACATCCACCATACTCTCAGGACCTTGTCCCAACACATTACCATTTTTTTCGAAATTTGGATAACTTCTTGCAAAGGAAAAAATTCAACTCCGATGGGGCAGTCCAAACCGCCTTCAAAGATTTTATTGATTCCCGTCCGAATGGTTTTTTTAGTAAAGGGATCGATGAACTACCTACAAGATGGCAAAAGTGCATAGATAGCAACGGTACATACTTTGATTAAATAAATATATTATAATAAAAAAAAATCGGCTTTATGTTCCCCCCATACTAAACGCCAATTTCATATGTAAGGACCTAATATTAACTGTTACAGAGATATGTTTGTGAAATAAAACAAAAAAATAAACTAGTGGAAAAAACAAAATTTATATATATCCATATAAGTATCCAAAATTAAGGTTAGATTTGTAAAACGGTATAGATTTGCTAAGTAAATATATTGTCAGGCGGTGGTAGAGTAAAGGGGGAGGGCGATATGTGGCGTATGTTTTCCGTCGGGTAGGTATGCAAAATTTGGATCAGATCGATCAAACGGTCTAGATTTATATAAAAAATATACCGTTTAGGGGAAGTGGGGAAAAGGAGGCGGAGAGTAATGTCGTTTTTGTTACACGCCGGGTACTAAAGAATAAGTATGCAAAATTTGGGTCAGATCGCTCTAACGGTACAGATTTGCTTGGTAAATAAATCAAGGTATAGGGGAGGAGTAAAGGGGGAGGTAAGAATTACACATATCTTACCCGCCGGATCCTGAAGAATAAGTTTGCAAAATTTGATTCAAATCGCACAAACGATGTAGATTTGTATAGATAACGAACAGTCAGACAGACATTGAATTTTTATAGGTATAGATTGCTACTCATTTAAATTACTTGAGACGTTTAACCTTATGATTATCGAAGCGCGTTTCAAGTTAATTTAATTATAGGACTAGACACAAAAACAAATATTTTAATTCCAAACATGTTTTTGCTTTGTTCATGTTGTTTATTTATTTTTTGGACCCCTCTGTATTTCTGTGAATGACTCTTCAGTGAGACCACTCGGATGTAGAACGATGTAAGGATTTTAGTGTTTCCGGCTTCTTTAGTCTTCCACATCCATTCCCTTGAGTGAGGATCGTTATGTTTGTGTAGGTCAGTATTAATTCCTGAAAATGGTCCTTCGTTTCCTCCTGTTTCCTCCCTACAGATCTCACGGCCGAAGAAAAGAAAAAGCCCTTTGAAATGTCTACTTGGCCAGTGTTGCGTGCGGTACAACAACGATATATTTTTTTGATGTGTCGTCATGTCGTCTGGCGAGATTATTTTCTACAAGACTTTTTATAAATCATTACCATCCTACCCTTTCGTTCTGATAAGTTAGAGATGGGAATAATAATTAAGGATTATAATCCTTAATTATTATTATTTTAATTAAATTATGTATTTATTCAGGGTTTAAACAAAGTTTTGTAATATGATGTAATACCATGTTAAATATAAAACTAATTATAGAAGTCCATAAAAATACTATGAATTGGAGAACGTCCCCAAGAGTTATTTGCTTGAGAGAGATTTAATATAATAACATTAATAAAACTTTTTTTTTCATAAACATTATATTAAGTTCTATATAATAATTTACAAAATATTTTACTAAAGTAATTTCAGTCATGACTACGAAGCATCATAAGGTACGAATATTAACATAATGTAATACTTGTATAAATTTAAAATGTGTTGAAAATCAAATAGCGTTGTACGGGTTAAGAATCAAGTTGAAAATAAAATTGTGGGGAGAAACAACATTTTTTGCAAAGCCTCTAATCGACAGGATGTCAAGGGAAGAAATATAGCCTATTTTTTCTGTCGAGAGTATGTATGCGAAATTTGGGTCCAATCGGTGAAGCGGTATAGATTTGTACAGAAAATATATCTGGGGGAGATGATGGGTTAGAGGAGGAAGAGGAAATGTTACCTATGTTATCCACCGGGTCCTAAAGAATAAGTTTGCAAATTTTGAGTCCGATTGGTCGAACGGTACTGGTTTGCATCGATATCAGGGGGAGAGGGAGGAGTAAAACGGGAGGATGGAAATGTCGCCTATGTTATCCACCAGGTCCTAAAGAATATGTTTGCAAATTCTGAGTCCGATCGGAAGAACGATATAGATTTGCATTGAAAATATATCAGGGGGAGGGGAAGGGGTAAAAGGGAAGTGGGAAAATGTCACTTATGTTACCCACCTGGTTCTAAAACATAAGTGCCTGTGCAAAATTTAAGTCGAATCGGACAAACAGTGAAGATTTGTATAGAGAAAAGACAGATATTCAATTTTATCGGTATAGATATAAACATGTCTATATAATATAAAGAGTGTAACCGAGCAAGTCTCAGGTATTTTTCTGCCTTAATTATGATTCTAAAATATTCAAGCAACAATATCTTGATATCAATAGACTTGAAAATTCACATTTTTTTCAAATTTTTCAAATCCATTTTTCGTATATTGAACTCTCATTGAAGTAACTTATATCGAGTAATAAATCTATACTAATATAAAGATGTAAAGTTTGAGTGTTTGGATATAGGAGATAATTTCCGAAACTTTTCAAAATTTTTTTCACCAATATTAAGAATGGACTTTCAGGGTGGACATGAGTTATTTATTATCCAGTTAAAATAAAATAACTTTTCGTGGTGACCAATATTAAATTTAACTTAAGTCGACGAAAATGTGGTCGACTGATGCGTCTTTTACGAACGCTGCCTTAACGGTAAAAGAGATTTAAATACTTCCTGTAAAAAAGTTGTAGAACTCTAAAAGTCCGTAAGCGTTAAGGTGTAAAAAATTCGACGATATATATATCTATAACTAACTAACTTACCATCAGGCCGTTTCCCCGTCGGGATAGGCAGAGAAGATAGAGCGCCATACTCTTCTGTCCTGACATACAACTTTTGCTTCCTCTACATTCATACATCTTCGCATGCAAGCTTGACGGCTGTTCAGGCTTCTAAGTATCTGCTTAATCTGGTCATGCCACGTCTTCCGTGGTTGCTCTGTCTTTCTGGCGCCGTCAACACTTGCATTATATATCTTTCTTACCATTCTTTCCTCATACATTCGCTCGACATGCCCGAACCACCTGAGCGACCCTATTTTTATTCTATGTATTATGCTACGAACAGCTTTAAATTCATTCCTAATATCTTCATTCTTTACTCTATCATACAAGGATTTGCCACACATACGTCTAAGGGATCTCATCTCCACTGCATTCAATCTACTTCTATATATTAAGTTTTATTAACAAATTGATAAAATATGACTAAAAGTTACTAAAAAAGTACTCGTGCGAAGCCGCGAGACACAGCTAGTATCAAAGACAATTATTCAAACCTTGTAAAAATTTGAATTAGAATTTTTTTATGGTTATAATTATGTTTTGACTCGGATTTAAGTGAATAAAGTTAGGTTTTAAGTTTTAATTAGGATGTAAGTTACAGTTATGTTAATCCGGAGTTTTACAAAAAACAAATCAGAAATTTGGAAAAAATCTCAGAACTCAGAACCAGTTTGCAAGGAATTCTCACTAAAGACCTTCACCTTCACCCTTATGTGACTTGACGCGATGCAATTTTTTTCTCTGAGATTTTGTTAACTCTACTGTTTATACTAGCAAAAGAATATGCCAGCACAGGCGCGGCGGTCATTTTGTTACCACCATAATTAGTCTCAACTTTATAAATCAATAAAATTTTCCCAATAAAAAACCTATTTAATGTGTTTTATATTAAAATTAAATCCGGCGTATTGGATGGACTACCCTATATTTATAAAAATAAATTTTCGACCAAAAATTTTTGCCTCACTCGGAAAGAAAAAGCGTGGGCGCTTTCTCTCCATGAACAACAAATTCTGTAATTTTTATCAATATCGTAAGCGCCGCCAACTCTTTGTTTGGAGAGGGAGGCTGAAAATTTATTTCTTAAAAAATCGTGTTATAAATGTATTTTTTTTATTTCTTTCGTTAACGGTTTTACTCATATACATGAGTTTTACAATAGGCAGAACCTTTATTCTATTACAAGAAACTTTAATTTCACGGGAGTTAGTATGTGTCGACAAGGTAGCAATTCTTGTAGTGAGTTGGTATGTGTGAATATGTATGTATGTGTGAGCGTAAATATATCAGCTTGTAAGTTTACTCCTAATTTGCAATAACTGTAAATCTTATTTAATTTTTGTTTATGTCAAAATTTTATCCGTAATAAAATTGTGCTACATTTTTAAGCAAAAAAGATTTGTCCTTGCATTTTTTCAGTGGCGCTTTGTTGCTTACTGCTCTGGTTATTTTTCAAAGAACGATATATTTTAAAGATGGCAAAAAATGTGACTTTATATTTTAATTTTAAAATATATTATTTCGTGAAACAGCTGTAAACCACGTGACTACTTAGTTTTTCACACTTTATTTTGTGGAACTCCCCTAAGGGCAACACACGCGCCCACGTTCCGAATATTAACTTTGCCAGATTTTAGGGAAGGCTGGGAAGATGTATGGAAGGGAACTTTCCAACGTTTTAATAAAAATAAGCAATATTTCGCTCGTAATAAAATCTGTTTACTTTTTAAAAATCTATTTAAGTGGACTACACTACACTATTTTATTTCAAGTCAAAGTATTTTTAAATGCAAAAGAAAAAGAAAAATATATTTTTGCGGCAAAAACTTGAAATGTTTTGTGTTAATGAACACAATAAAGACAAAATATGTTTATTATATTAAATGTCATTTATTTCTTATTTGCTCTGTAGGCACCTAAGGAAATACATTTATAATTTATAGAAATAAACTTTGTTTACAACACATTTTTATTGAAAAAAAATTAACATGTTTCAGAGCCAATGGCCCCTTCGTCGGGATATCCTGAAACATGTTGATTTTTTTCAATAAAAAAGTGGTGTATACAAAGTTTATTTCTATAAATTATAAATATAATAATAATAATGATAATGTTTTTTCCAGCGTAACCAGGTTGTTAGTGAAAGACCTGGTCTGCCATATAGTTTGAAAATTACATATATGTTGTATTGAGAGATTGCATGGAGAGAAAATTTAAAAAAGGGAAAGAAAGAAAAAGAGAAATAATTAAAATAATAAAGAAAAAAGATGAAAAGGGAAAAGTCATATATATAATGTCACCAAAAATGATTTTGTTGTGTTTGAAGAAGAAATATATCAATACAATATTAACTTATTGGACATCTACCTCACTCTGGAGCTGTGAAAAGTTTTGAATACGTCATTACTCTACTGCGTAAAATAAAGACGAACTCTTCCCATTTAAATTAAAAATAAAATTAAAGCCCAGACCACATCTGGCTGGCTTTATTTTTATACTGCTTCAATTACTAGAAAACATTAAAATGGACAGTAAAATACGTAATTAAAAATGTACCGAGGAAATAAATGGGATTTTTCAAACGAAGCTCGTGGAAAAGTGCACACAAATCACGTTTCCTCCGTCGCTGACGGCCACGTGTCGGTAAAGTAGGCGACTTTATGGAGGAGAATGCCGATAAAACAGGGAGCTGTAAATCTGTCAGCGAGCACGGGTGACGATACCAAACGTGAAAACAATCGCGAACACACCGAGCCGACGTACCCCGGCCCCTACGTGCCCGCTCTTCCCGCCGCTTCCACGGGGTGGTCGCGCA